>OY731401.1:10721291-10791291 GCA_963425845.1 Sphenostylis stenocarpa
TGCAACATTATAAGGTGCTTATCACAGAATATATTGTCCTATCAAGAGATTAAGTGCTTAAACTAAAAAACCTAATCATCTACACACCCACAACCTAAGCTATATCTATGTCTTCATCAAAAAACCAAGTGCTTGTCTTCATCAAATCCACCAAGTGCTTCACTTTCTGTTAATTATCATATGTAGTCTCGTACTGTTTTTTATTATTTCTCAAGTCAATGTTATTTTATGTAGGATGTTCAGAAGCCACCCCAGTTGCCTAAACTGGTTCCTACTTCCCATACTAGTAAAGGTAAGGAAGTAGATGTCCCAGAAAATCCAATTTTTCAACTACTATCTGTTGTCCCACAGTTGTATATTCAATCTTTTCAAGTGAAGTGGGATGTTGATAAGTTAGGGGTAGACAATAAGAACTTTCCCCTTTACATTGACCACACCGATGCTTGTGGAGATAGCAGTTGGCAATCGGTGTCTAAACATAACGAGTGTTACAATTTTGGACAATGTAAGTATTTATTTTTATTTACTAATTATGTTATTTGAAGTTATCGTCATATTTAATGTACATTGAACTGGCTACTTTAGGATGATGAATGAATTGTCGGAGGAACAACGCACCCAAGATGTGTATGGATTTTTTGAGCCCCAATCCATACAAAAATCAGGAAACAAGAGAGAAGAAGTTCAAATATACATCCAAAATTGGATGATGAAGTCAAGGAAGAAAGTTTACTTGGGTGCTTACCACCATCAGTAAGTATTTAAGCGTATCAAATTATTCGCATTAAATTTTATAGTGTATTGTATTATTCTAACTTTTTGTAATGTAAGTAGAAATCATTGGCAGTTGTTGGTTGTTTGCCCAAAGCAGAATGTTGTGGCTTGGTTCTGCTTACTGGGCAAGAAACCTGATGCAGATCTTAAAAACATTGTAAACAGGTACACATTCTTATAATAATTTAAACAATTATTAATTGTTTTGTTACT
The DNA here is from genome assembly GCA_963425845.1 of Sphenostylis stenocarpa. NCBI lineage: Eukaryota > Viridiplantae > Streptophyta > Magnoliopsida > Fabales > Fabaceae > Sphenostylis > Sphenostylis stenocarpa. Next base: position 10,722,279 of record OY731401.1, read on the forward strand.
TAATTGTTTCATTATATCTTGTATTGCACAAGTGCATTTAAGGTTTGCAATACAATTGATGGAGTACACACAAGCAAAAGCACGACTCAGATTGGATTTTGTTAATGTAAGTCATTTTATATTTATGTATTATATCATTCATTTTATATGTCAAATTAATATATTATTTTTTGTAGTGTAATAGGCAACCAGGATCTTATGAGTGCGGATATTATGTTATGCACTTGGATGTGGTCGATTGTTGTTAGCAAGACTGAGGATACATGGAATCAGGTTTGCTTAAATTTAGTATTCAATAAAAGACTCGAGTATTGTGTCATTGGATACTCGTTAAATTATCTTTTTTCTTGTAACAGGTATTTTCAGACAGTGAAGCATTGCCCATAGAGACCATTGACGATATTAGAAACACATGGGCCGATAAGTTTGTTAAAGTTAGAAGTAGGCAAGTTTAGTTATTAATTTAGTACTTAGTTTAGTAGTTAGTTTAGTAGTTACTTTAGTAGTTAGTTTAGTAGTTAGTTTAGTAGTTAGTTTAGTTACTTTACTAGTTAGTTTAGTTACTTTACTAGTTAGTTTATTAGTTAGATTAGTAGTTAGTGTATTTGGTAGATAAGTAGTTGGATACACTATAATTTTGGATACAATTTTATTTTTGGATGCATATTCAATTGTTTATATCTTGTACATTGTCTGCCTGGGTTGTATTCAAATTTGCAGGTATGTATATATACAAACATTGGGTACCCTGTATAAACAAAGCGTCCATTTAAAAAAAAAATAGACTTTCTACGTCGGTTGTGACAATAACTGACGTAGAAAAGCTAATATCAACGTCGGTTCATACCATAACCGACGTTGTAAACATCAAAATACAGTGTCTTTTATATTCAGCGTTTCAACGTCGGTTATCCAGACCCGATGTTGAAAGTATACACTTTCAACGTTGGGTATGAATAACCGACGTTGAAAGCCTAAACTTTCAACGTCGGGTATAGATAACCGACGTTGAAAGTGTATACTTTCAACGTCGCCTGATACAACGTCGGTTGTATAACCGCCGTTGAAAGCCTTATATAACCGACGTTGAAAGGCATATCTGTAGCAGTGAAAGACTTTTAATCAAAGATCAAGCATGCATCTAAAAAAGAGGAAGCATAAAAAAAATAATAATAAAGGAATAAAAGCCTGCTGGGATATTCTTAGGAAAAAACTAGGGTAGCCTGCTAGATTGGAAACCCCAAAAGAACGGTCTAGGCAAAAGATAAGGCAAAAGCCCCCTAAGATATTCTAGGCAAAAATTAAGGCAGCCCGCTAGATCAAAAACCCGTAAAGGGCGGTCTAGGCAAAAGATAGGGCTAAAACCAAGAGATGAATAAAAGAGGAGCCCATCATCATGGTCATAAAGAAAGGAGCCCATCGGCATATTCATAAGAAGCCAATGGGAGAAGGCCAGTTACTTTCTAAATGCATAAAAAATAAATAAACAAATAGATTGCATCTAGAACATCCACACACAAAGTAGATGCACAATACGACTTTGTCAAAATAAAAAAAAAAATTAATTTTCTTCAAATAAGAATATTAAACATGCATATAAGGAGGCTAGTCTCCATACTTGTGATTGAAAACAGGAGGCGCCAGAATCCAGTCTCCATATGAAAATCAAAATCGCAAAAGGCGAAATCAAAACCATTTCAGCAGAATAAAGAGCTTCAAGGAAACTAGCTCCAACCTTCTACACCAATAAAAGAAGGTACATAAAAGAAAGTGGCCAACGGAAAGGCTCGATGATCCCCAAGCGGATCCTTGCCTACTCCAGAGGCAAAACAAAAATTACTCCACGACTCAACATCATCATCACATGAGTCATCAACCATAGTCATTTAAAGATCCGAACACCATCCTTCCATCTAAGAAAGAAGGAAGCCATCAATGTAGAAAAGCCAACGAAAAGGCTCGATCATCACCAAGCGGATCCTTGCCTACTCCAAAGGCAAAACAAAAATTACTTCATGACTCAGCACCACCACATGAGTCGTCAAAAAAGAGTCATTTGAAACTTCAATCAACATCCTTCCATCCAAGGAAAAGGAAGTCATCAACATGAAAAAGCCAACAGAAAGGCTTGATCATCCCCAAGCGGATCCTTGCCTACTCCAGAGGCAAAACAAAAAGATTACCTCATGACTCAGTTGTATCACCACATGAGTCATCGAGCACACTCATCCAGAATCTCCGCCACTTTCCCAAAGGAGAATAACAACTACACAAGAGTCCATCAAAGAAAATACGGAGTCAAATCCTCCATATCACCAGGGGTTCAACAAAAAGGAAGAAAAGAAAAACTTTTCATTACCCAATAGAGGCCACAACGAAAAAAGGCTGAATGAAAATCCCCAAGTAGAGAATCTCCAAAAAAGGGAAAAAAAGAAGAAAAATCCCTTCACCCCACTCAATAAAGGGCTTCACAAAAGTTAGGAGCCAAGACTCCATCATAAAAAATCAAATCAAAGATTGGATCCCCGGGAAGCCAATAAACTCCCTGGGATCACCAAAAAGAAATCTCGTCATCCAGCAAAAAAAACAAAAAAGCCAGTGTGCATAAAAGAAATTAAAAAGGCGCACACATTTAAAAGCCAAATTTTCAAAATCGCGAAAAAGAGATAAAATTGCGAGAAAAAGGTAAAAACCCATTCCCCAGCGGAATAAGAGCATATATAGGCAAATCCAGCTCAAAACAACATCATCCAACAAGGAGTCAAAAACTCCATTCCTCCCTAGGGGGCAAGTCAAAATAGAACTCCGGGAAAACAATCAAATCCCCGACGGATCACCAAAAAGAAAAACTATCACCAGTGAGCCTACGATAGAGGCAAACTACAAATTCATATCCTCAGGGAGTTAATCGCCTATAACACCCAATATGAATATCCCCCGTGAAATGCAAAGCCTTCACTCCCAAGAAAGCCTCTGCCTACTCAAAGGCAAGCAAAGAGCCAATATCCCCAAGGAACGGGAAATCAACCTATGCAAGAGGCAATACAAGTCTAAAACACAAAGCTTCCAATAAAGCATCTTCCTACTCAGAGGTATTATCAAGAGCAAATATCCTCAAGTGGAACATCAGCCTATCTAGAGGCGAAAAATAACAAGTTTAAAGCCTTCACCGCTATTGAAGCATCTGACTAATCAAGAGGCACAATTAACAGAAATCAACAAATCCTCAATGGATTCCTGCCTAAATTAAGAGGCAATCATCAATAAACCCCAGCAATGACCGGACGGCTAAATAAAAAAGCCCGAAACCACAAATCCCCAGGAGATTCCTGCCTAAAACAAGAGGCAACCAACAAATCATCCCCGGCAAGACCGGATGGCTAAAAAGAAAAGCCAAAAATAAAGAATCCTCGGGAAGACCGGATGGCTAAAAAAGAAAAGCCAAAAAAAAAATCCCCAGTAAAGCTGGATGACTAAAACAGAAAAGTCAAAAAGAAAAATCAATCACTCCCCATGGAATAGGCGGATGATCAGAGATAATAAGCCGCCAACACATCTCCAAAAATCGGATGAGGGTTTGTACTCATCAATCAAAAGATTGAATGCCGAAAAAGAGCATCCCAAGAGCCTTATAGAATAGGGTTTGTACCGGGTGAGGGTAGGTACTCACCAGAGCCTTATAGAATAGGGTTCGTACCAGGTGGGGGTAGGTACTCACAAGAGCCTTATAGAATAGGGTTCGTACCAGATGGGGGTAGGTACTCACTAGAGCCTTATAGAATACGGTTCATACCGGGTGAGGGTAGGTACTCACCAGAGCCTTATAGAATAGGGTTCGTACTAGGTGGGGGTAGGTACCCACAAGAGCCTTATAGAATAGGGTTCGTACCAGGTGGGGGTAGGTACTCACCAGAGCCTTATAGAATACGGTTCGTACCGGGTGAGGGTAGGTACTCACCGGAGCCTTATAGAATAGGGTTCGTACTGGGTGGGGGTAGGTACCCACAAGAGCCATATAGAATAGGGTTCGTACCGGGTCGGGGTAGGTACTCACCGGAGCCTTATAGAATAGGGTTCGTACCGGGTGGAGGTAGGTACCCACCAGATCCTTATAGAATAGGGTTCGTACCAGGTGGGGGTAGGTACCCACAAGAGCCTTATAGAATAGGGTTCGTACCGGGTGAGGGTAGGTACTCACCAGAGCCTTATAGAATAAGGTTTGTACCGGGTGAGGGTAGGTACTCACCAGAGCCTTATAGAATAGGGTTCGTACCGGGTGGGGGTAGGTACCCACTAGAGCCTTATAAAATAAGGTTTGTACCAGATGAGGGTAGGTACTCATAAGAATCTAGCAAAAATGCAGATTCGTACCAGGTGGGAATAAATACCCACCAAAACCTTATAAAATAAGGTTTGTACCGGGTGAGGGTAGGTACTCACCAGAGCCTTATAGAATAGGGTTCGTACCGGGTGGGGGTAGGTACCCACCAGAGCCTTATAAAATAAGGTTTGTACCAGATGAGGGTAGGTACTCATCAGAATCTAGCAAAAATGCAAATTCGTACCAGGTAGGGGTAGGTACCCACCAGAGCCTTATAAAATAAGGTTTGTACCGGATGAGGGTAGGTACTCATCAGAATCTAGCAAAACGCAGATTCATACCAGGTGGGATTAAGTACCCACCAAAGCCTTACAGAATAAGGTTTGTACCGGATGAGGGTAGGTACTCATCAGAATCTAGCAAAAATGTAGATTCGTACCAGGTGGGGGTAGGTACCCACCAGAGCCTTATAAAATAAGGTGTGTACCGGATGAGGGTAGGTACTTGATAGATACATTTTTACTCATTCTTTTATGTTTGGTTTATAGTATTTTAGGCTAGTGTTGATTTTATTTTGTTATTTTTTAGATTTGTTTTGATTTAATAAGTCAATTTAGACATTAGTTGTAATTTTTGGTTAATTTTCGTATTTTTTCCAGTTTTGTACAGTTTTCTTGCGCAGACCATATCTGGAGCTACAGACCTCGGATTTGGACGTTCTTGGTGTCGTTGGAAAGATAAGAAAAAGATCTGAAACTTCTCTGTTGGACGAAAGACCCAGTTCAAACTTTAAGGATGTAGAATTTTGCTCACATATTCTCAGCCCTGTGCAGGATTCTACAGATTTTCCTGTTTATATTGTTTTAGTTGATTAGTTGTTAAAAAAAAACTCATTAGTGGGTTAGCCCATCAGTTTAGGCCCAATTATCATGTCTATAAGCTTCTGCAGCTTACATTAAAAGAGAGGAGGTTCTTTTTCTACTCAATTTTTTTTTTTGGGAGAATTCAGAATATAGATTACAAAACTTTCCTATTCTCTTTTTACTGTTCATATTCTCTTTCTTTTCTTCTCTCTCGATAAAAAAATTCAAATGTTTGTTCGCATTAGTTCAACATCATCGATTGAAATGGAGAACTACAAAGTTACAGCGATTCAAGGAAAGAAAAACGCATAAAATAGGTATAAATCCGAATTCATCTCTTGCTTTGAATTGTGTTGTTTCACGATTGTGAATGCATTATTAAATACAAATTATTTTCGAATTTATTAAACAACGTATCGGATTCAATACGGTAATGGATTCATAGAATGCGATTGCATTTTTCGTTCCTAATTCGAAATAGGTTGTAATTGGATTCGGTTTAATTGAGATTGCTGCGGAATTGTGATTCTTGAATTGGATTTTCATTAAGCGTGATTCAATTTTGCTGCTATTATAATTTTTGTTCATACAAACTGTTTGATAAAATTCCCCACCCCAATTCTTTTATTAGTTTGTGATAATTCAACAAAATACAATTGGTTTATGTCTTTGTGATTCGACCTAGGTTAATCCCACTATTTTGCAAAATAATCTTGAGAACCTAGTATTGTTTGATAGTGCCTTGACAACGCTATCAAAATGGTGCCGCTGCCGGGGACATAAGCTATTCATTATGTTGTTTTGCCCCAGCATAGTAGCTGTTTGTGTAAATAATTCAATTTTGTAAGAGTCTTTGTTTTTTGTAATTGTTGTCTAACAATTTGTTGTTGTTGTAATAATATGAGCCTGTTTTTAGAACTAGAAGTTGTTTGCTGTTTTCTGTATTTTGTATCTGTTTTGCTATTGTATTAGTCACTAACCCCTGCAGGAAGCCAATTGTTGTTGCTGTTTTAGTCTGTACAGCAAAATAGAACAAACAATAGCAAGCAGAAAAACTAATCTTGTTGGAACCTACCCAGGAATTTTCATTTCTTAGCCGATTGGGCTGAAATTTGGTCTACAAGGGTAAGACGTGATTCTAAGCAAACTTACTCCCTTTGGGAGTAATCTAGGCTCAAAATTGCGAAATTCCTTCATCTTCATATAGTTTTATAAATTTTTACATAGGGGTATTTTGGTTATTTTACAGAAAATAGGAAAAATGATATGCAATGATGATCTGATGTTAGAATAATTTTTTTTTCTTTGAAAAAATTTCATCTAGTACTGTTTTACATGTTATAGGGTCCTATAAAGTGTAGTATTGATTTTTTTTTTCACTTTTGACTTTATGTTGATTTTTGACTTTTGGCTGACAACCTTGTATATGTTCTTATTTGTATGACTCGAAGCAATCCTGGAATATTGCATGAAATTGATCCTGAGATAGAAAGAACATTTCATAGGTTGAGAGCTAGTCATAATAGTGGCAGTAGTATTGTTCATTCTGGTAATATGTTATGGACCATGATGCAGGTGAGAAGGAACCAGAACCAAACGTGCTCCCACAGCCCAACCCAAATGATTTGGAGGACACAATTGGAAAAGCCAAGCCGAGAAGAAATCCTTCTAGAAACCGTCACGCACCTCAGAAATTCAACGAATACAAAATGAATTGATTCTGTTAGGATTTACTTTATTCTGTTAAGATTTATTTGTTTTGCTGTTTTAGGAATTACCCAATTTTGTCTTTTCTTCTCTGCCTATATATATATACCCTTTTCATCATGAATAACAGAAGAGAATATTTTGTAATAACTGTGTGTGGAGGTTTTTTCCCCTTCCCTCGAAGTAAGGTGGAGTTTTTCTGTTGAATTCCATAAAAGACGTATCATCTGGTGCTTTCGTTGAGAGCAACCATGACTCCCTCTTCGGTTTCTTCCAGTGATTCTCAGATTTCAAAATTGATTGAAAATCATCTTACCTTGCAACGGGAATACCAACGCTTGGAGGACCGATTCGCCCACTTGGAAAGCAAACTAGAAAATTCGAGGTCATCTTCTTCCGCACACGAAACCAAACACTATATGAAATTGGAGATACCTCGCTTTGATGGGAACGATCCTTTAGGGTGGATTTTCAAGATCACTCAGTATTTTGAATATCACCAAACACCAACAGTGGAAAGAACACGCATTGCTAGTTTTTACATGGAGGGGGAAGCTCTTAGCTGGTATCAATGGATGGCAGCGAATAATCAAATAAAGGATTGGGATGCGCTGCTTAAGGCGATCCAATCTCGCTTTGCACCATCACGATTTGAGGATCCTGCTGGTGCGTTATTTAAACTGACCAAAACTTCTTCGATTCGTGAGTACCAACAACAATTCGAGGCTCTTGCAAATCGAATCATCGACCTCCCTGCTAGTTTCTATCTTAGTTGTTTCATTTCTGGGCTTCAACCTGAATTACGGCGTGAAGTACGCTCTCGCCAACCGACCACACTAATTGATGCTATTGATTTGGCTAAGATTTACGAGGCCAAATTCGAAGACACCCAACCGAAACCCAAATCCCAAACACAGTCCAAGCCTTACAAATCCTACACCTCAGCCTCCATCCTTAACACACCACAAAAACCCATCCAAAACCAAAACGTAAACCCTTTCTCCCAAACTCACACAACCAACTTTGCTACTACCAATCGTTCCCCGATAATCAAGAACATGACCGCCGAAGAACTTCAAGCCAGACGTGAAAAAGGCTTGTGCTATTACTGCGATGATAAGTATGTTCGGGGTCACCGTTGCAAACGTCAGTACATGGTTCTCCTAGCTCCAGAACCTCTACCAAGGATTGATGAGGAGTTACAATGCTCCAAGTTGTGTAAAAAGGTACAAATCCACATTGGACCCCACTTGTTCACCGAAGATCTCTTTGTCTTGCCTATAATGGGTGCAGATTTAGTTTTGGGGGTGCAGTGGCTGAAAAGTTTGGGTCCAATACTTACTGATTTTGATAAGTTAATTATGAGGTTCAAAAAAGAAGGCCAGATAGTGCAACTCCAGGGAATTCCAAGGACTAAAGCCCATGAAATTTCATCCCAACAACTTAAACGACTTCAAACCACTGATTCAATCAGTGAATATTATCATATTCAGGCTCAACCTCTACCTCTTGATGATGGCAAAACCAAGTCTTTTCTCCCAGAAATTGAGTCCCTCCTTCAACGCTATTCCGCTATTTTTGAAGTTCCACAGAAGCTTCCTCCCCCACGTACTACTGATCACCAAATTCCACTATTAGAAGGAACTAATCCTGTCAATGTGCGACCGTATCGATACCCGCAGTTTCAGAAGCAGGAGATTGAGAAACAGGTCGAAGAGATGTTACATTCGGGTGTCATCCAAAAGAGTTTGAGCCCTTTCTCTTCCCCAGCACTGCTTGTGCGTAAGAAAGATGGGACATGGCGGTTTTGTGTGGATTATCGCGCGTTGAATGCAATCACGAACAAGGATCGTTTTCCAATCCCCACAGTGGATGAACTTCTCAATGAATTGTTTGGTGCTAAGTGGTTTTCTAAGCTTGATCTTCGTTCTGGTTATCATCAGATCCGGATGTTTCCAGGGGAGTCTTACAAAACTGCTTTTCGGACTCATGAAGGCCACTATGAGTTTACTGTCATGCCATTTGGGTTGTGCAATGCTCCTTCAACCTTTCAGAGCACTATGCATGAGTTGTTTCACCCTCACCTTCGTAAATTTCTTATTGTTTTCTTTGACAATATCTTAGTTTACAGTAAGAGTTTACAGGAACACGTGGGTCATTTGCAACTTGTTTTTCAATGCTTGTTGGATAACCAATTTTTTTTGAAAATATCCAAGTGCGTTTTTGCACAAAACAATGTTGTCTATCTAGGCCATATCATTACTGAAGAGGGTGTGGAACCAGAAAATGACATGATTCAGGCAATGAAAGAATGGCCAGTTCCTCATTGTGTGAAACAACTACGAGGGTTCCTTGGTTTGACGGGGTACTATCGTCGCTTTATAAAAGGATATGCTGCCATTGTCGCACCTTTGACTGATTTGTTGAAGAAGGACGATTTTCATTGGACTCTAGTTGAACAACAAGCATTTGATGAATTGAAGAAAGCTATGACTGAAGCTCCGGTTCTTGCCCTACCTAACTTTGAGATCCCTTTCCAAGTAGAAACTGACGCGTCTGGAAGGGGCATGGGTGCTGTACTTATTCAGCAAGGCCACCCAATTTGTTTTCACAGCAAGAAATTTTGTGACAAGATGCGAAATGCTTCTACTTACGTTAGGGAATTACATGCCATTGTTGAAGCTGTTAAAAAATGGCGACATTATTTACTGGGGCGCAAGTTTATCATTTTTACAGACCAAAAAAGCTTGAAAGAACTAATGACACAGGTGATTCAAACTCCGGAACAACAACACTATTTGTGCAAACTGTTGGGGTTTGATTATGAAATTAAATACAAACCTGGTTCCTCTAATTGTACTGCTGATGCTTTGTCTCGTCAATTTGATGAAGGCTCCTTTGCTGCTCTTACTGTTCCTCATTATGAGTTTATTCACAAACTCAAGAACTCCTATGATTCTGATGCCCAACTAAAACAATTATACTCGGATGTTTTTGCTAACCCCACTTCTCATGAAGGGTTCTCCATTGTAGAGGGTCTGTTATTGTATAAAGGAAAAATATATATTGGTGATGACACCACATTTAAGTCTCTGTTGCTTGAAGAGTACCATAGCAGTCCTTTGGGAGGTCACTTTGGATTTCATAAAACATTTCAGAGGCTTCATGAGAACTTTCATTGGCCGAGAATAAAAAAAGAAGTTGCAGCTTACGTGAAATCTTGTATTACTTGTCAAGAAATGAAGACTCCAAATCATGTTCCTTATGGTCTTTTGCAACCCATTCCCATTCCTACTGGGGTATGGGAAGACATTGCTCTTGATTTTATTGTTGGATTGCCACCTTATAAAGGCCATACTACTATTTTAGTAATTGTTGATAGGTTCTCCAAAGCTGGGCATTTTGGTACGCTTCCTCCCAATTATAATGCTTTCATGGTCGCTGACTTATTTGCTAATATGGTTTGTAAATTGCATGGAATGCCGAAAAGCATTATCTCAGATAGGGATGCTATTTTTATGAGTGGCTTTTGGCAAGAATTGTTTCGTCTCAGTGGCACTAAGCTAAAGATGTCAACGGCTTACCATCCCCAAAGTGATGGCCAAACAGAAATTCTCAATAAAGTGCTTCAACAATATCTAAGATCCTTTGCTCATTGCAAACCAAACTCATGGGGCAAGTTTCTTTTATGGGCAGAATGGTGTTACAATACCTCTATTCATTCATCCACAGGGCTTTCTCCTTTTGAGGTTATGTATGGCAAACCTCCCCCTACCATTCCTAGTTACTGCTTGGGAAATTCCAAACTCGAAGCTGTTGATGCTGAATTAGCATGCCGTGATGAAATTCTAAACAAACTAAAGGCAAAGTTGTTGAAGGCCCAAGAGGTGATGAAGCATGCAGCTGACAAGAAGCGTGCCCCTGCTCCGTTCAAACTGGGTGATCACGTGATGGTCAAACTTCGTCCTCATCGACAACAATCGTTATCAGGACCACGAGTTCATAAACTTTCCAAGCGTTATTATGGGCCCTTTGAAATCATAAAGTGTATTGGAGAGGTAGCATTCCGCTTGGCTCTACCACCTCATGCTAAACTTCACCCTGTTTTTCATGCTTCGTTGTTGAAACCTTTCACTGGCACCATTACTTTATCATTACCTCATGTTACCACTACTACTCAACCTATTGTTCAACCCTTGGCCATCTTAGCAGTGGATAACAATTCCCCACAGCGTGTGTTAGTGCAGTGGGAAGGTCTCTTTCCAGAGGATGCTACATGGGAAGAATTAAAGGAGCTTTAATCTGCTTATCCTGAGTTACACCTTGAGGACAAGGTGTTTGTGCAGGGGAAAAAAGATGTTATGGACCATGATGCAGGTGAGAAGGAACTAGAACCAAACGTGCTCCCACAGCCCAACCCAAATGATTTGGAGGACACAATTGGAAAAGCCAAGCCGAGAAGAAATCCTTCTAGAAACCGTCACGCACCTCAGAAATTCAACGAATACAAAATGAATTGATTCTGTTAGGATTTACTTTATTCTGTTAAGATTTATTTGTTTTGCTGTTTTAGGAATTACCCAATTTTGTCTTTTCTTCTCTGCCTATATATATACCCTTTTCATCATGAATAACAGAAGAGAATATTTTGTAATAACTATGTGTGTGGAGGTTTTTTCCCCTTCCCTCGAAGTAAGGTGGAGTTTTTCTGTTGAATTCCATAAAAGACGTATCATAATCCTATTAATTCTGTTGATAATTTTCCTTTTGATTTTCGTTCCTATTCTTCTATATCTGAATCTGCATCTGAATCTGAATTTGATAATATGGCTGATAACCGTGAGCTTACATTGAAGGAGTTGGCTACACCTAATGTTGTTTATCAACCTTGGTGTGTTCAATATCCTGAACATGGGACAAGTTATGAACTTAAATCCGGACTTATACATTTGTCGCCAAAGTTCCATGGACTTTCGGTGAAGATCCCCATAAGCATTTGAAGGAATTCCATGTAGTGTGTTCCACCATGAGACCTCAAGGAGTGCCTGAAGATCATGTCAAAATGAAAGCATTTTCTTTTTCTTTGGATGGAATTGCTAAGGATTGGTTATACTTTCTTCCATCAACCATCACTACTTGGAAAGAAATGAAGAGGCTATTTTTAGAAAAGTTCTTCCCTACCTCTAGAACTGCAGCCATTAGAAAAGAAATTTGTGGCATTAGGCAGCTGAATGGAGAGACTCTATATGAATATTGGGAAAGATTTAACAAGTTGTGTGCAACCTGTCCACACCATCAAATTAGTGAGCAATTATTAATCCAATATTTCTATGAGGGACTAACTTTGATGGACGAGTGCATGGTAGATGCAGCTAGTGGAGGAGCATTAATGGACAAAACACCAAATGCCGCAAGACAATTGATTTCAAACATGGCAGACAAACACTCAACAGCTTTGGATTTAGAGGAGCAGATCAAAGGAGTCAATGAGGTAGCAAGTTGACTCTAGTTCTATTTCTGGTTTTGATTCAACATCTATTTTTTCTGAGATAATCAAAGGTTGGAGAACAAGATTAATGAGTTGACCACCATGGTGAGGCATTTAGCAATTGGCCAACAACAGGTGAGTGTCGCAAATGTATGTCCAACAACTAGAGTTTGTGGCATTTGTGCTGCCATTGAACATCCAACGGATGCATGCCCTACTTTACAAGAAACAAATGCTAATGTTGCTGGAATTTACACCAACCAACAGTCGCAATATAGACCTCCACAGCAACGACAATATAACCCATACTCCTAGACATACAACCCAGGTTGGAGAGACCATCCAAACCTGAAATGGGGGCAACAACAACATTAACAAGTGCCTTCATTCCAACCTGCTGGTAAATATCAACCTCCTCCATTCAAACAACAACAGCAGCAATAGTCGCCTCCTGCACAAAAAAGTGAGCCTACATTCCAGGAGATGATAAACCAGATGGCAACCCACAACTTGCAGTTTCAGCAGAATATGACTGCAACGGTCCAAGATTTGAAGATTCAGGTTGGACAACTAGCCACACAGGTAAATCAGATGCAGTCTCAAGGTTCTAGCAATCTGCCCTCTCAAACAGTCACCCATCCAAAAGGGAATGTGAGTGCTATTACCTTGAGGATTGGAAAGGAGCTTCAACCAGTCCAACAACCAACAGTTGCAGCACCATATTCTGGTTTTTCTTTTCTAGGTATAATAGAAAATAATGGTGATGTAGCAGTTGAAAAACAAATTTCGCTTCCTTTCCCAAGCAACTTAAGAAAACTGTGTTATGACCGATCAGAATGAGCATATGACCGATCAGAACCAGATATGATCGATCAGAATTGAGTTATGATAGATCAGAATTGAGTTATGACCGATCAGAATTATTTTAATCAATTAAAACTGTGTTTCAATCGATTAAAACAACTTAAGAAAATTTATGCTAAGCGTTTTAATCGATTAAAACAGATTTTTATCAGTTAAAATCACTTGGAAAAGTTTATAAGAATGATTTGCAGTATTTTAATCGATTGAAAGACGAAACAATCGATTAAAACAGATTGGAAGATTTTTTGTAAAGAGTTTTAATTGATATAAACGTTGTCGTATCACTTAAAACAAAACTGGAAACGTTTTAATGGATTAAAAGAAGATTTAACAGATTAAAATAAGGCTTTTAACAAATTAAAAGATTATTTTAACAGATTAATTAAACCAGCAGTTTTGAAAATCTTCTATATAAACAGAGTTGCTTGAACTTTTTATATATCATCTGAAATACATCTTTTGGCAATCAATCAAGCAATCAAAAGTGCTACTTTCAAGAAAGAATCACGCTAGTTTTTGTGAAGTTCATCAAAGTTCTTTCTTGATGCAAAATTGCATTCTTTTGGAGAAGAAACACATATTGCAGAACTGCATAAAACTGGTTTGAGCGTTTTAATTTCTTCTGCTTGTTTCTTTACTTTCTTTTACTGTATTGTGAGTGCCTGGAATTGTGGGCACTGGTTTCTGTAGCTGGAATTTGGCTGCAGGTTAGGTCAAGAATTGGAATTTGGTTCTTGGTGAAATGTTAGGTGCAGGAACTGGAATTGTGGTTCTTGTGGTAGATTGAGTGTGTGATTAAGGGTGTAATCTGTAAAACATTCAATCTAGTGGAACCCAGCTAGAATTTGGCTGGAGACTGGACGTAGCCCTGGGATTGGGTGAACCAGTATAAACCTTGGTGATATCTTTCTAAACCTTTCTCTTCCTTAATTTTGTGACTGCATTTATTTTTTATTGCTTGTTGTATATGATTCAAGAACTGGTCAGATTTCTTAATCTTTGAAATAGATAATCTGTTAATTGTGAAAATCTTTCAAAGATCAATTCACCCCCCTCTTGATCTCAGCCTACATTTATAACAGGCTTCTCTGTACAAAAAATAAGGATTTCCACCTTAAGGGTTGAGACCGCCATCTCGCTTATCGGGACCGCCGTCTCATCATTGGCAAGATCGAGACGGTCGTCTCGTTTGGCGAGACGGCTGTATCGCCACTTGCCATGACGAGACCTCCTTCCCGTTTGGTGAGACGACCCTCTCTCCATTTGGCAAATCGATACCGTCGTCCCGATTGACGAGACGACCGTCTCGCCATTTGTCAAAGACGATACTGCCGTCCCGAATGGCGAGACGATCGTCTCACCATTTGTCAAAGACGATACTGCCATCCCAAATGGCGAGACGGCCGTCTTGACCTTGCCAGGCGAGACGACGGTCTCGACCTGACAGGCGGGAATCCCTATAAAAGGGTGGCATTCTCCCTTCATTTCACAGAGTTCTTCCTCCTTTCCTTCTAGCATTTCTCAAAATTCTTCTCCTAGAGCCCCTCCGAAGCATTTCCGAAGTATTCTGAGTGTCTTTAGAGAGTTTTTATAGCATCGTAAGAGAGAAAAGTCGACGTTGTAGAGTGAAGGGTTGTCAAAACGCACCCTATTTTCTAAAGAGAATTAATCAAAGCTTGCTCCGGAGGTTTCTTCACTCTCTCCCTCTCTTTACCGTCTTTTTACTTATATTAATTTTTGCAATAGCTACTAGGGCCATGTAGTCATTATCTTTTAATTCCAAAAAGTAAAGGGTAAAAGCGTCATTTTTAAAAGTTTGTTTATAAAATAACCGACCTATCATAGGGAACCCGAAAGGGGCGTTGTGGGGGTGCTAATATCTTCCCCACACGTAACTAACTCCCTTACCCAACTCTGGTTATAATGGCCAAAGTTGGTTTTTCTTAAAAAACCAACGCCTTTTTTTTTTTCTTTTCCGATGTTTTCGGTAAAAACATCGGTGGCGACTCCATAAGAACCCTCTTCGAAAATTGACTTTTAGGTTCAGCCCGGTTATCGGACAACCTAAAGGTGTTGTAACACCACAAATATAGAACGCGAAAATGGAAGTCAGAACCATCGTGTCGCTCCGACCGCCTCTTTTGACGATGGTGACAGATGGCGACTCCACTGGGGAAGCCTAGAGAGTTGATCCCATTTAGTGATGGGCCAGTTTAATAAATAAACTTAGAAATTTCGCCTTTACCTTACCTTGTCTTATAACATGTTTATTTGCATGGCTTTAATAACTGTTGTTTGTTTATTTTACGCAATTGTTTGAAATACAAACTGTACACAAACCATCGCACATAACAGTTCCCTCTATACCCGGGGGCAAGTGAGAAATCCATAGGGAGTGAGTGGCAGGTACGGTTTGCCGTAGTGAGGGCCATGCAGCCCACCGGTATGATCGGAAACCACCACTGGTGATAACCTTCCTCTTTTGGCACAAAGACTGACTATGGCCTTAGTGCTAAGCATGGTCGGAAGGCTGGAGAGTGGGGATCCTATAATGGGGGCACCTTGGGGGCCTAAGCCTTGGTGAGAACAGTTAGAACCTACCTTTGCCAACACACTTTTCTACAGGAAAACCCTACCTCGTGATTAAAACGTCTTCTTACCTAATCGCGGATGAGTGAATTGTGTGTGTGCATTTGTTTGTTGCATTTGATTGCATAGCATAACCAAACAACAAATAA
Source organism: Sphenostylis stenocarpa (assembly GCA_963425845.1). NCBI lineage: Eukaryota > Viridiplantae > Streptophyta > Magnoliopsida > Fabales > Fabaceae > Sphenostylis > Sphenostylis stenocarpa. Next base: position 10,738,260 of record OY731401.1, read on the forward strand.
AAATAGAAAAAATCACAAAAATATTTTCGCAATAAACACCCTTATCTCGGACATTCTGCCTTTTAGCTAGCCTGGTTTCAGGTTCTTTGTAAGCTAAGTAGCCACGCAGTCCGACAAAAGAGATAAGGGACGCTAAAATTATTCTTTCGCAATAAACCATTTTATCTCGGACAGTCTGCCCTTTAGCTAGCATGGTTTTAGGTTCTTTGTAAGCTAAATAGTCACGCAGTCCGACAGAAGAGATAAAAGGCTATAAAACAAAACCATAAAAAATCAAATAAAAATGAGACCTTGTTCATAAACATTAAATTCATAAAGCATCCATATAGGTAGTTTATTTTTGAAAAAATATATACATCATGTAGAAATAAAACATGATAAATATTTAGAAAAAAATAAACACTCACATGCATACCTACAATAAACATCATGTTCATAACACGCATTTTGGTTTTAGAAAATGGAGGGGACTAGTAGACAATTGAAGAAAGTGGACATTCCCTGATACCACGCTGAGAAACTGGAACGGTTTTGCGCTTTGATGCCACCAGAGGTCCGCTCCGATGTCGAAAAATCCTATGGACGGATTCTCGACCTGTTGAAGATCTGTGTCGATCCCGCTTTTATCAGAATTCTATTTCATTTTTGGAATTCTAGTCCGCACTGCTTCGAATTCCTGCAGTTCGATATGGTGCCTACTTTGGAGGAGTATAAGATTATGCTAAAATGGCCCAAATCAGCTGGGGTCCATATCTGCCATGTAGCATATACTTCTGCAGCACAAGTCGCTGCCATCATTCGATTGTTGTTTCGGCAGACTACCCTGATAGTAAAAGGAAACGTCTAGGTTTGGAAAGTTGCAATGTTAGAAGACCATCTGTCCTCTTTGCCTGAAAGGGCAGAATGGGCTGCTTTTAACAAAACCCTGGCTTTAATCATATTTGGAACAATTTTTTTTCCCTTCCATATCGACACAGTAGACCAAGTCGTCATGGACGCCTTCTTCGCCTGGGACGTGAACTCGATGAAAGAATTAATGGTTGAGTTCAAGAGGGGGGGTGAATTGAACTTTAAAACTTTTTCGCAAAACTTACTTTCTTTTGGAAGAATGAGTTATCTTTATTTAATCTTTGTGAAGGTAGTTTGGTTTAAACACAACAAGTTTATTGACAGAAAATAAAAGAGATGAAAGAAGAATATTAACACACAAATTTATACTGGTTCACTCTAATCCAGAGCTACATCCAGTTCTTGACAAACCAGTCAAGTCTCACTAATACCAAGTGAAAATTTACAACCAGTAGATACTCACCAATCTACCTCAAGAACTATCTTGCAAACCCACAAGACGAGAATCTTGAAAAACACCCGAGTAACCAAACCCGATTCATCAGTACCAAGTGCGATTACAATCCAACCTGCACAAACAACTTTTACAAAAGAATATGGAAAGAAAAAACCTGGACTTGAAGTTTCTAATTGTCCGGAACCAATTCTATTAGCACTTTCTCTCTACGAATGACCACAATTCGATCACAGCACCTTATGATATGAAAAAGATTCTTGAATGCGGAGAAAGTCACGTATGAAAGTTTCACATATTGATTTCACAAGTTTTCTCAAGTGGTGTGTTGTATTGTGTTTTCAAAAGATAGATCAAATCTGTATATATAGAGTAAATAAGAAAAAGCGAACGTTTCATCCGTTAAAAGCTGTTTTAGAGAGTCATAAGATAAGTTGGTTAGTAGTAAAACAGGTTTAGAAAAGACTCGATTGATTAAAACGAAGTATGATAGATTAGATCGAGTTATGATCGATCAGAATGAAACTATGATCGATTAGACTGAGTTATGATCGATCAGAATAAAACTATGACCGATCAGAATGAGTTATGATCGATTAGAACAAAACTATGATCGATCAGAGTATTATTTCAATCGATTAAAAGATCGGTTCAATCGATTGATTTCATTTAAAGTTCCATTTAATCGATTAAGACATCGATTCAATCGATTGATTTCATTTAAAGTTCTATTTAATCGATTGATTCGAGTTTTAATGGATTAAAACAACTTAATGAAAAATGACAACTCTATGTTTCAATCGATTGAAAAACATTTTAACAGATTAAATTCCTGCAAACACTCAGTATATAAAAAATAGTCTCTCTGTTTTAACAGATTGAAAAATATTTCAACAGATTGATTTTCTAAAAACTCTTAGACTGAAAAAGATCTTTCTGTTTCAACAGATTGAAAAATATTTCAACAGATTGATTTTCTAAAAACTCTTAGACTGAAAAAGATCTTTCTGTTTCAACAGATTTAAAATCATTTCAACAAATTGAAAATGCGAAACTTGATATTGAAAATTCATTGAGTTATTTTAACTTGTTGATTCCGCGAATCAATCAATTGAATTTTCGATTATGTATGACCATTTATTATGTTAAGTGATTTTAACAGATTGAAAATCCTTTTCAACAGATTGAAAAAAAACTTAGTTAATTCTTTTAATACTTAAACGTAAGTTTTTCATGCAGAAAAATGATTTTCAATGAGATGCAATATTTTAAGGTGCTTATCACAAAATATAATGGCCTATCAAGAGATTAAGTGCTAAAACTTAAAAACCTAATCATCTACACACCCACAACCTAAGTTATATTTATGTCTTCATCAAATCCACCAAGTGCTTCAATCTCCCCCTATTTGATGGAGACAAATAACCACTGCACCTGCAAAACAAGAATAACGAGACCGAGAGACATATATTTTGTGGTGTGTGTGTAGTGACAGTTTTAAGCAAAATACTTCTCCCCCTATTTGACTGCATCAAATAGATTGTTGTAGTTACAGTCCAATGGGGCCACGTGGGAACCCCAAATATAAACCAGAACATTAAAAAAAATGAAAAGAAAACAGAATAACGAGACACATAGAAAATCTTCATTCGTCCCCTGGGCCTTGGTTGAATTGCGGTTCCACAATCCTGTTGTAGATGTCTTCTAGTTGATTATCAATATGCTTGGAACCTTGCAATGAAATTTTCATCCAAATAATGCTTCGTCGAGCCCTCGGAGCAACAGTCATCTCCATATGCCTCCTTTGGTCGGTTTGCGGTTCGCTCATTTGATGCAACATTGTTCTTTCGAACTGAGACGAGGCGTGCCACGGTCGGGAGGTGGATTGTATGGAATCATCTCCATTGGGTTTACTTCTTCTTCCATTGGATCGGAAGGACGTCTTGTAGAAGTTCCGGGAATATTATCGGTGTTGATTCCTTCCTCTTGCTCTTCTTCCTCACTTTCTTCACTTCTTCCAGCTTCTTCTTTGGAAATCCATTCACCATCAACTTTAATAAATCCCATTTTGTGAAGAACGGAATTGTTTATTTCATTTGTTGGTCGGACGGTTTCAACAAGTTCTCCTTCAACATCAACACCAAAATGTGTTAAAAATTTAGAAATCGAATAGCATAGGGATACCTGAAGTCACTAAGTCTCTTGGCTTTGATCATGTGATCCTTGATGACAAAGACCCAGTTCACACGTATTACGTGATGAATGCGAGTACATCGAACGAAATCTCCTTCATTTAGCATCTGCATGATTGCTCCCCCTGGGTGTGAGCTGCCAGGAAACGATGAAAGCGAGAATCCTTTCTTCCAGTTTCAACTTCCCGAGTGTTGAATGAACTTACGGAATCATGCCTATTCTTCAAGCAAGAGCGGAAATACTTGAACTTTATTAAATTCTTCAATATCCGAAGTACATCCTTTGGTGACTTTCACACCTACATCTTTTATTCCAGCAACTTCCTTCCGGACATTAGGTGTTATCTCAATGTCTACTCCTTTAACTTGGGTTGTCAAAGTGGAACCTTCAAAAGATAAATTTGTGAAGAAAACTTTAATTAAGTCGGGGTAAATTCTACCATTCAACTCCGAAACATCCGAAGTTTTTGATGTTGCGAGTAATTTCCGAATGCCTCTGAATCCTTCGGCATCAAACCAAGAGAACTTTAACATTTTTGGAATGTTGACTTGCTTCCTGCTTAATTCATGGATAAACAAATCCATTTTCTCTTGGTCCCCATTGAACCAAGTTTCAATCCTTCCTCCAACATTCTGTTCTTGCCTTGCAGTAGAGGACTCGCCTCTGCCTGGACTTCTTCCTACCGGACTTTGTGCGCTTGAACATATTTGATTTTTGGAATGAACGAACGAGAGAAGAACCGAGAAAAGAGAAGCTCAAAGAAGAAAATAATACTATAGGAATGAGAATACACAATCTTTATCGGCTTAAAAAAAATTTTTGTCTTTACTCGATTTATTGGTTCTACGTGCGAGTGATGATAAAGAGGAGAGAGAATTGCTACTGTACACTTTAATTACCTTCTCAGTAGATATCCAATCGGTATCAATTAGCTTTTATTGGATATCTCCGATATTTAAGAGAGTAGTTGAAGATTATCTTGTTGTAAATGCTTTCGGTTTACTCTGCAGAAATCGGTTAGAGACAAAGTACATACAACTAGCCCTAGAAGAAAAATAATCAATTGATATTTCATGAAACCAAGCTGATTTTGTAATCGTAGATACTTATAAGTGAAATACACTGATTGAATCAAAAATTAAATCGATTATTTTGTAAAAGAAAATTATTCAGAGTACCATTAGTGAATTCAATCGATTGAATCGCAGATTTAATCGATTGATTTATAGAAGAAAATGTGCGAGCAACAAGATTAATGAAATAAATCGATTAAAAACTTATTTAATCGATTGAACTACTAACACATCAATATCGGTGAGTAAGAATCAGAAAATCAACAGATTATTTCACAATTTCAATCGATTGAAACAAATAATATCAAGTTATTCATGCAATTATTAATCGATTGAACTTGTTATCGACCTGTTAAAAGGCATACAATTACTATAAAGAATCGGTTATACAATACTAGATATATCTAGAATTCCTAATTCAGTCCTAAGCATATTAAGTCTATCTCTAGGAAGTGGTTTAGTGAATAAATCAGCTAACTGTTTTTCAGATTCAACAAATAATATCTCACAGTCACCCCTAAATACGTGTTCTCTAATAAAGTGATGTCTAATTTCAATATGCTTAGTTCTAGAGTGTTGAATAGGATTCTTAGTTAAGTTTATTGCACTAGTATTGTCACAAACCAGAGGTACCTTGTTTAGAGTCACTCCATAATCTGTTAGTTGTTGCTTGAGGTAAATGCTTTGAGCACAATGACTCCCAGCTGCAATGTATTCAGCCTACTGCGGTTGATGAGCAACACACGCTTGCTTTTTGTCGTGCCACGATATAAGACTGCTCCCGAGTAAATGACAAGTACCAGAGGTACTTTTTCCGTCCAATCTACATCCTGCAAAGTCAGAATCGAGAAAATCCAACAAGTTTAAGGGATGCACCCTCGGGATACCATAGTCCAACATTAAGCTGTTCCCTTGAGGTATTTCAGAATCCTTTTGGCAGCGATAAGATGAGATTCCTTTGGATTTGCCTGAAATCTTGCACAAAGACACACACTAAACATAATGTCGGGTCTACTAGCGAGTTAGATACAGTAGTGAACCAATCAAACCTCTATATTTAGTTTGATCAACGGGTTTTCCTTTTTCATCTAAGTCTAGACAACGAGTTAGTAGACATGGGTGTAGAGGATACCTTGCGGTTTTGCATATCAAATTTCTTTAACAAATCATTGCGAGTATTTAGATTGACTAAGAAAAATGCCATTTCTTAATTGTTTAACCTGGAGACCAAGGAAGAAATTCAATTCTCCCATCATGGACATTTCAAATTCACTTTGCATTTCTTTTACAAACTTATTACACATGACATTATTAGTGGAACCGAAAATGATATCATCCACATACACCGCACCAGAATAATGTCGGTTCAGATTTCTTAATGAACAAAGTTTTATCAACCTCACCTCGCTTGTACCCTTGATCAATTAGGAAGTTACTTAACCTCTCATACCATTGTCTAGGTGCTTGCTTTAAACCATAAAGGGCCTTTTTCAATTTGTAGACATGGTCGGGATGCTTGTGATTTTCAAAACCAGGAGGTTGAGAAACATAAACTTCTTCATTGATGAGTCCATTTAGAAAGGCACTCTTGACATCCATCTGTAGTAATCTGAAACCACTTAAACAAGCATAAGCTAATAATAATCGACGACTTCAAGTCTAGCTACAGGTGCAAAGGTTTCATCAAAATCAATACCCTCCTGTTGGTTATACCCTTTGGCTACCAATCTAGCTTTATTTCTAGTAATAATGCCGTGTTCATCTAGCTTATTTTTGAATACCCACTTAGTACTAATTACATTGATATCTTTGATTTTAGGAACTAATTCCCACACTTTATTTCTTTCAAATTGATTAAGCTCATCATGCATGGCACTAACCCAGATATTCATCATTTAATGCTTCTTTAAGCTGTCTTAGGCTCTGTTTGTGAAATGAATGCCATATGATTACGAGAATTGATTAAGAGAATGTCTAGTAGATACTCCCTTATTAATTTGCCCGATGACATTGTCTAGAGAGAGATTTCTTGGGACAATCCACTCTTTAGGAAGCTCTTCCAGAATATCTTCTTCCTGTTCTTCGATAATTGTTGGAGAATTAGCTTTTGCGAGGTCCACTGATGGATCATCTTCTTCAATAGTACGCTGATCTGTATTCTTGGCATGTTTCAAGCTGATAAGAATTATCGGTTAAATCTTCTTCATCTCGTAGTACCTGTTGTTCTATTACTGCACTTACTCGAGGAGATTCATTAAACACAACATGTACTTGATTCTTCAACGATTTAAGTCTTAAATTGTAAACTCTATATGCATGACCAGTGAGTTGAGTAACCAAGAAAAATTCCTTTATCAGATTTTTCATCAAACTTGCCAATATTTTCTTTCCCATTGTTTAAAACGAAACATGTACATCCAAAAACTCTGAAATAGTTTAAGTTGGGTTTTCTTCCTTTGTACAGTTCATATGGGGTTTTCTTAAGCAAGGGTCTAATCAAGACTCTATTCAAAACATGACAAGCAGTGTTTCTTGCATCTGCCCAAAAGTATTTCGGTAAAGAATTTTCACACAACATTGTTCTAGCAAGTTCTACAATAGATCTGTTCTTTCTTTCCACAACACCATTACTGTTGAGGAGTTCTTGGAGCGAGAAAAATTGTGTTTTATGCCAAACTTTTCACAAAATGATTCAAACTTTTCATTTACAAATTCTCCACCATTGTCACTTTGAATTGATGTAATAAAATACCCTTTTTCATTATGTAAAACCTTGGCAAGCTTTTTGAAAGATTTGTAAGAATCGAGATTTGGCTTTAAAAAAATAGTCCAGGTAAATCTGGAAAAGTCATCAACAATTACCATGATATAAAGATTACCACCTAGGCTTTTATTCCTTGAAGGACCAACCAAATCCATGTGAAGCAGTTCCAAAGGTTTAGAAGTTGAAACAATATTTTTGTTTGAAAAAGATTTTCTAGTTTGTTTGCCTTTCAAACGAGCTTCACAGATTTTGTCTTTCAAGATCTGAAGCTTAAGCTGACCAGAAACTAATTCTTTTGAAATCGGTTTGTCAAGATGTTTAAGATGTATATGAGCAAGTCTTCTATGCCACAACCAAGATTCTTCTTCTTTAGTAAGAAGACAACTTTGAGATGACATAGACGGTTTGAAATTTAACATGTATATATTGTTTAACCTCTTACCTACCAACATTACAGTGTCGGATTCTGGCTCACAAATAAGGCACTTTTCTGGTTTGAAAATGACTTTGTGACCAAGATCACATAAGCTGACTTATGCTTATCAGATTGTGCTTGAGACCTTCAACAAGAAGAACATTGTGAATGATTACTTGATTCACCATCACCAATATCTCCAGAACCTAGAATTCTTCCTCTGTTGTTGTCTCCATAAGTCACATGACCTCCATTCTTCAATTTCGAGCTTACGGAATTTTGAAATGTCACCTGTCATGTGCCTTGAGCATCCGCTGTCTAGATACCAAAGGAACTCTTGTTGCTGTTCTCGAAAGATCAAACATCAAGTATTTGGTACCCTTACGTATTTTGGGTCCTTAGGAGTCAATTTTCTGTTTAACATGTTTTGGAACCCATCTTTTCCTACCTTGCGGCACAAAAAATTTTCTAGCATGACAGAATTTTATAGTATGTCCTTTCTTCATGCAATAATGACAAGATGAGAAAGGGGATGCTTGTTGTTTTTCTGTATGAAAAGAAGTTCAAATATTTTTTAGTTTTTACCCCATTCTTAGGTTTGTACCGATTCCAGAATGTTCAAACACACAATTTTGAGACCCAAGAAGTGCATCTAAATTCTCTTTGCCTTGAGTAAATTTAGACAAAGTTTTAACCAAGTAATCAACCTTATCTTGCAGAATAATACACTTTTCACACTTCTTATTAGCAGCAACATTATCAGCAGATGCATAGATTATATCTAGATGTTCTAAATCTGTTTTGCTTTCTAATAGTTCATTTTCCAGAACTTTAACTCTATTTTCTAACCAGTTATTTAATCCTTTTAACCGATTATTTGTATGAGATAAATTTACGGCTTCACTATGCATTTCATTAAAAGCATTCAGTAATGTCTTGTAATTCATTTCATTCTCGTAGGAGTTGAACTTACATGTGATGAAGAGGATTCACAACCGACCATCAAGCACAGGTTCACCTCCTTACTTTCGGATTCAGAGCTGGAAGATGAATCATTGTCTTGCCAGGCTATATAAGCCTTTTTCCCTTTGTATCTTGAATCTTTCTTGTTCGATTCTTGATCTTTTCAGGACAATCACTCTTTATGTGACCCTGTTTACCACAAGAATAACAAGTAATATTATTTTGAACAGATTCGAGTCTTTTTATCATTGTACCTTTTTACTTGACCAAATCTGTTCTTTCTTCTAAGAAATTTTCCAAATTTCTTAACCAATAAAGTCAGGTTCTCCGATTCATCTTCTTCGAGATCCATTGTTTTATCTTCTTCAGATCCATTGTTTTCTTCAATTGTCTTGAGAACAATATTTCTAGTTTTCTTTTCTGCATTCTCTTGTTCTTTGAACCGATTGATTTCCAATTCATGTTCCCTCAACTTACCAAAAAGTGAAGCGGTAGTCATTTCGAGTCAAGTCTCTTGATTCCGATATTCTTGTCACCTTTGGTTGCCATGTTCTGTCCAAACACTTTAAAATTTTGATGTTCAACTCTTCTTTGTCAAAATTCTTTCCTAACCCAATTAGATGATTGACTATGTGCGTGAACCTTTTACGCACATCTGCAATTGTTTCTCCTTGCTTGCATTTTAAACAACTCATAGTCCCTGATTAACTCATGCTTTCTTGCCCTTTTCACATCAAGCGTTCCTTCATGTGTAACCTCTAAAATTTCCCACATCTCTTTAGCAGAGGCACACTTGAGACACCCTGAAAAACTCATCAAGATTTAAAGCAGAGGTAATAATATTTTTTGTAGTATAATCATATTGGACTTTCCTATTTTCTACATCGAGTTAATTCAGCCCAATCTTTTTCGACTATTTTACCATCTACGGTATGAGTTGGTTTGTAAGGACCATTAACAATTGTTTCCCAAATGCCTCTATCAAGAGATTCAATAAAGATTTTCATTCTAACTTTCCAGAAAGAATAATTCACACCAGAAAAAAGTGGAGGCCTGTTTATGGAGGCTCCTTCTAAAAAATTCATCTTTCCCTCGGCCATTGGACCGATTCCTTGAGTAACTTACAAGAACCAGCTCGATACCAATTGAAAGAATTAATGGTAGAGTTCAAGAGGGGGGTGAATTGAACTTTAAAACTTTTTCGCAAAACTTACTTTCTTTTGGAAGAATGAGTTATCTTTATTTAATCTTTGTGAAGGTAGTTTGGTTTAAACACAACAAGTTTATTGACGAGAAAATAAAAGAGATGAAAGAAGAATATTAACACACAAATTTATCTTGGTTCACTCTAATCCAGAGCTACATCCGAGTTCTTGACAAACCAGTCAAGTCTCACTAATACCAAGTGAAAATTTACAACCGAGTAGATACTCACCAATCTACCTCAAGAACTATCTTGCAAACCCACAAGACAGAATCTTGAAAAACACCCGAGTAACCAAACCCGATTCTCAGTACCAAGTGCGATTACAATCCAACCTGCACAAACAACTTTTACAAAAGAATATGGAAAGAAAAAACCTGGACTTGAAGTTTCTAATTGTCGAGAACCAATTCTATCAGCACTTTCTCTCTACGAATGACCACAATTCGATCACGAGCACCTTATGATATGAAAAAGATTCTTGAATGCGAGAGAAAGTCACGTATGAAAGATTCACAGATTGATTTCACAAGTTTTCTCAAGTGGTGTGTTGTATTGTGTTTTCAAAAGATAGATCAAATCTGTATATATAGAGTAAATAAGAAAAACGAACGTTTCATCTGTTAAAAGCTGTTTTAGAGAGTCATAAGATAAGTTGGTTAGTAGTAAAACAGGTTTAGAAAAGACTACGATTGATTAAAGCGAAGTATGATAGATTAGGCTGAGTTATGATCGATCAGAATGAAACTATGATCGATTAGGCTGAGTTATGATCGATCAGAATAAAACTATGACCGATCAGAATGAGTTATGATCGATTAGAACAAAACTATGATCGATCAGAGTATTATTTCAATCGATTAAAAGATCGGTTCAATCGATTGATTTCATTTAAAGTTCCATTTAATCGATTAAGACATCGATTCAATCGATTGATTTCATTTAAAGTTCTATTTAATCGATTGATTCGAGTTTTAATGGATTAAAACAACTTAATGAAAAATGACAACTCTGTTTCAATCGATTGAAAAACATTTTAACAGATTAAATTCCTGCAAACACTCGGTATATAAAAAATAGTCTCTCTGTTTTAACAGATTGAAAAATATTTCAACAGATTGATTTTCTAAAAACTCTTAGACTGAAAAAGATCTTTACGTTTCAACAGATTGAAAAATATTTCAACAGATTGATTTTCTAAAAACTCTTAGGCTGAAAAAGATCTTTCTATTTCACATGATTTAAAATCATTTCAACAAATTGAAAATGCGAAACTTGATATTGAAAATTCATTGAGTTATTTTAACTTGTTGATTCAGCGAATCAATCAATTGAATTTTCGATTATGTATGACCATTTATTATGTTAAGTGATTTTAACAGATTGAAAATCCTTTTCAACATATTGAAAAAAAAAACTTAGTTAATTCTTTTAATACTTAAACGTAAGTTTTTCATGCAGAAAAATGATTTTCAATGAGATGCAATATTTTAAGGTGCTTATCACAAAATATAATGGCCTATCAAGAGATTAAGTGCTAAAACTTAAAAACCTAATCATCTACACACCCACAACCTAAGTTATATTTATGTCTTCATCAAATCCACCAAGTGCTTCACTCGAAGAGTCCCTTGCCTGCACTTCTTACTGACACCTTGCTTTCGGTGGAATTCTGTCACCAAAAGCAAGGAAAAACACTTAGATGTTGCTCTTCACTGCTTTTTGTATGGGGTATCACACATTTCTACGCCTCTAATCACATGGGGATGTTCCCCGACCCTTTGAGAAGCTTCTCCAAAATCCCTCTCCACCGACGCACAACCATGGAGTGGAAAGTCGAGATAGAACAATGGGACATTAACCGATTATCTTGGGTATGTCATTGGTTCTGACCTGGCCCAGTCCTCATTAGATGTGGGGATTATCCAAGCATACCGTTAATAGGACTCAGGGGTTGCATAGCCTATTCTCCAAGGGTGGCTATGAGACAACTCATGAGGACCCAGACTGCAATATCCTGGGAAGAGCTCGGAGGACTGTGTTTCTTCAGAGACTCATGCACTATTGCTAATTCACTTGCTGTAAGAAGAGCATGGGAGAAACCAGTCTTCATGGGAGATAGAGAGCTAGGAAAAGCTCGAGTGGCTGCCTCTAGTGATTACGAGGAGTGGAGAAGAAATAGAGGGATGTCACAACCATCCACCTCACCTGTTGCGCTTTCAAACAGTGAAGAGCTGCAAACCCAAGTCGACGCCTTGTCCCGGAGGATAGAAATCATGGGAGCCCAGTGAGGGCCCTTGAAGAAAGAGAGCAAGAATCTATCCTCACCATAGACGGTCTACAGAGGCAATCAAGAAGAAGGATCATGAGATAGAACGCCTCAAGGATCAGTGTGCTGATTCTAACGAGCAAGTTATCCGAGCATCCAAAGTTGCTAGAACCAGCTCGGATAACCAACTTCAGGAAACAACCGCCAAATCAGCACGCCTTGAGGCCGAATGTGCAAAACAAGCTCAAACAATCAAGGAGTTGCTACAAGACCTCACAAGGAAGTTGCTTCATAGTGTGGAGTAGGGGAATGTACACTTTCTTTGAATAAATAAAATTTCTTTATTCAACAATTGTCTACTTGCATGCATATCATTCATTTGCATATTTAATTTCCCCTCCTTCACTTTTAATGAATAAGATAATAAAAAGGAAGGATTAACTAACACGTCTTTCAATAAGAAGGATGGAGAGAAAACCGCTCTTAATCAAGCTCTCCCCAATGGTTGATTCACCACAAGAGGATAATAAACCTCGGTCGTTGGTTCTAAAAGTCAATAAGGAAGAGGGGGCAAGGACGCCCGTGCGACTATTTATGCCTCGTCCATTCCCCTATGAATCAAATAAAGTTGTACCGTAGAGATATGGGGAATCTTCACCAATAAAGGAGGAAATCTCCAATATAGTCGGCATTGGGGGCATGACCAAAAGTTGAAGGTTTTACTCTCCCAAGGAGTTGCAAAGGGATGCCCCCAAGAATAAAGGGAAAAATAAACAAACCGAGGAAAAAGAAAGTAAAGAATCCAAGGAGGAGACCGACAAATTACTCCAGTTCATAAGGCAAAGCGAGTATTCCATTATCGACCAACTCAATCATATGCTTGCAAAGATAACTCTGCAATCTCTAATGATGAGTTCAGAATTGCATAGAAACGCCCTGATGAAGGTCTTGAGCGAAGCGCATGTACCTCATAATATATCCTAAGAAAAAGTTGAGAGGATTGTCAGTCACATTACAGCTGGCGATCACCTCACCTTCACAGATGAAGAACTCCCCCTAGAGGGGTCGAGCCGCAACAAGCCCTTTCACATTTCTATCAAGTGCAAGGAGTACCTCATCACTAAAGTTCTTGTGGATAATGGGTCATCCTTGACCGTGATGCCCAAGTGCACACTCGACAAGTTGACTATTCAAGGAACCCGCTTGCGCCCAAGCAGCACTATCGTTCGAGCCTTCGATGGATCCAAATGGGAAGTTGTGGGAGAAGTCAACCTGCCAATCCAAGTTGGACCCACTATCTTCAACGTTGATTTTCACATAATGGATATTACTCCGACATACAGTTGTCTCCTCGGCAGACCTTGGATTCATGACGCTAAGGCAGTACCTTCAACGCTCCACCAAAAAGTCAAGTTTACAGTGGATGACAAACTGGTCACGGTTCAAGCAGAAGACGATATCCTGATTAGTGGACCGTCTACCCAACCTTATGTGGATGCGGTTGAAGAGGCCCTTGAAACATCTTTTCAAGCGCTTGAAATCGCCAACATAGAGAGACTTCCCAATAATACGAAGGTAGCCCGCATGATGATGAAGCATGGCTACCATCCTGGTCAAGGATTGGGGGCAGATTCCGAAGGGATGAGGGAACCCCCAGAATTCAAAGATAACCCTTTAAAGTTTGGCCTAGGATATGACCCTACGAAGGGCCGAGCAGAAAGAAGAAAAGGGAAGTCTCCCCTCCGTACACTCAAGCAGATCTTCCGAAGTGGAGGGAGACAAGCGTCGCGAGCAACCCTAGTCATTAGGAGTTCTTTTTCTTTCCTAAAGGGATGTAAACCCAGTGATTGTTAGAGATTATCCCCTGGGGTTAGCCCGACCCCCGGGCATCTTTTGGGCACATATTCCCTTACTAATTAATAAAGAATATATTTCTTACTTCTCGTTTCTCTTCTTGTTACTTCATGACTAGACCTCATAATAACCATGTCTAAGAAAACAAAAAAAGAAAGAAGAATAAAAAAAAATGCGCCCAAATAATCAAAATGTACCATTGCTATAATAACCAAAGCTGATTGATTAGAAGCACAAAATAAGGTTTTACCTCACCATAAATAAAACCATGTTTCACCAATATTATGTAAAAACAAAAAGAAAAGAAAGAGCCCACAAAAGCCAAAGGCCAAAAAGAAAAAGGGCAAAATACCTTATAGGAAACCCACTAAGGGGGCTACGCAAAAGATAGGGTCAACCCGTTAGGACACCCGAACAAAAATAAAGGGTAGCCTAGGCAAAAGTTAGGGTTACAAAATAAGGTCCGATAGGATTCCCAAAAAGAAAAAAAGGAACCTAGACAAAAGATAGGACCAAAACACAATATCCTAGTCCGAAAACCCGAAGGGCGGTCTGGGGAAATCTATTAGCCATAAAAGCAGTGAAAATAGGCTAAGGCGCAAATCCCTAAAGAAAAACGTTTGTTTAGACAGTAGTTTAAACACTCTAGCCGAACTTAACCAGCCATTCTTACAAAATCTCTTCTAAAGTAAAAATCAATCACCTAAAACACAAGCCGTTGAATTTATCCCCTTCACTTCTTTTCTCTTGACCCTCACAACATTATTCTAACAATTAGTTTGGGAATATGGAGACGTATAATCAACAAGAGGATTGAAATCCCTAAAGCGAGGAAAAAAGGGCACCGACATGGCAAAGTATGCTCTCCAAACCAAAAGTCATTCTTCGGTCACGTTAAGTCTGGATCGGCACAAACAAGTACAACAGAGAAGCAAAAACGTCAGAGGGCCCCCGTCTCTATAAGACGCACCAGTTAATCCTTCTGAAAACACTAATGAAATAGTATTATAGGGCATCAAACACGAAAACATTGCATGCATAAAATGTTTTTGAACAAGGTCCTATTTTCTTTTAAAAAAAATCAGCTAAAAAATCAAGACCGCTGTCTCGACCCGCGTAGAAACGAGACCGCCATCTCGACCCGCGTAGAAACGAGACCGCCTTCCCAAATTTCGAGATTGTCGTCTTGCTTTGGACAAAAACGAGACCGCCATCTCGAAGTTCCAGACGGTGGTCCCAAGTCTCGCAAAATCGAGACTGTCGTCCCAAAATCCCAGACGCGCAGTCTCGACCCTTGGGGTCAGTTTTAGGCATCCATTTCTGCATCCTCATACATACTTTTCTACATTCTTGAGTGCTTTTCATCAAAAAATGCATAGAGGAGAGTCTTCTAGAAAGAGGGGTAGGGGTTCCGGCCCAAGCACATCTGCAGCCCCGGCTCCTCCGGACCTGACCCAACTGATGTCCCAGCACTAGGCCCGACTCGAGCACATCCGGGGCTATACCTGACATCCCATGTTGAGGTTGAATTTCCCTATCCTCGCCGAGTTTGGTTGGGAGGAGGAGGTGTGAGGGTACATCGAGAGCATCAAGTGGGACTTCCTCCTCCAGCCTCCTCCCACCCGCATATATACGCAGGCATTAATGGAGTTCCTTGCCTCCATTACACTGATGGAGCTACCTACCATGATCCCGGACATCCCTCCGGTCAAGGTGGTCTCCTACTTCATGAACAGGTCTTACCGGACTACGACGCTAGATGAATGCAACGTCTCCATCGGCTTCGTGTAGCCCGAGGATATCCTGACCCCAGGGTATCAAGGATTCGTCTGTGAGCGGCCACCTACCCTCACAGCTGGTGAGATGTGGGAGGATCTCACCGGGGCGCAAGTCCTGCCGACCCTACTAAAGGGGTCCGCTCTCCTCCCCACTCTCCACATTTACCACAAGTTGCTGGCGGGAACCATTCATGGGTGAAAGGAGAGTCAGGGAAAGGTCACCCACCCTGACCTCTTTGCCCTACACTGCATGCTCCATGGGCGCCGGTGCAATCCCGACTACTTCTTCGTGAAGGCCCTCAAAGATTTTGGGTGCCATCCTGTGGGAGCCATCCTCATGGGTCCCCTCATCACCCCACTAGCTGAGAAGTGGGGGTGTCACGGCGGAGAGAGCATCCCCTCCGATCTTCGACCCGAACACATCATCGGGTCTATGCTTGTCAGCATGGGGATACTCATCCGGCAAGGGACTCAAATGGCACTTCACCAGTCGCTTGCCATGACCCTAGACCTTCAATATCTGGTGGCGATGCAGGACAAACCGACGCCCCTGGAATTCCAGCAGCAACAACAACAGCAACGGCAACAACAACAACAACAACACAGGGACAATTTCTCTGGCATCAACTACAACATCTACGATATGTGCCAGTAGTTGGACCAGATGTCCCTGAGACAGGATGTCTTCGAGACTATTAGAATCGCACAACGGAATGTTTGCGTGAACGGACAAAAACCAAGAGGGGGGGTGAATTGGTTTCTTAACAAAAATTAGGTTTTAAAAATTTTCCCCAAATTTTACTGATTAAAATGTTGTGTAAACGTAAATAGAATAAGGATAGAGTCTTACACAGAAGATTTATACTGGTTCGGATCAAAAGACCCTATGTCCAGTTGTTAATCACTCAAATAGAGGAGTAACGTTGTCACTATAATCAAAGTTATACAAGCAGATTACAAATGAAAAGATAAGGTAACGAAAACACCTCTCTTGAGTCACACAAGAGATGAAGAACAACTTTCCCTAGAGACGGCACAACACACAATCCACAAAGAACTCCACTTAGTGATTCTTATCGCTTCTAGCCCACACTAGGTTCCAAAAGCCCCTTTTTCCTCCAACAAACAGTTCTCTGGCAATCACAACTCTCAAATTTTGTTTGAAAAAGGTTGTTCACATTGCAGAGAGCCTTAGAGAACCTTAAGTAGATGAATTAGGGTTTGGGAATTGGGGATTTTTGAAACCTGATGTATTGGGACTAGGGTTTTCGAAACTTGGTCCAATTTGAAGTTCAAAATGCATATTTGACTGAAATAATCGATTATCTTGAGTGTTAATCGATTATTACAAAGCCAAAATCAATAGGAACCCATACCGCACTGTTTTAATCGATTATTTGGGCTGTTAATCGATTAACAGCCCTGTTAATCGATTATTTCAGCTGTTAATCGATTATTCTAGAGAGCTGATACAGAAAATGGTTTTTATCTCTGTAATAATCGATTATTTAGCCTGTTAATCGATTAAACCAGTGTGTTTTTGATAAAAATGAGTTTTTGAAGCTTCTAAAGAGTATACTATGTGTTGGTTATCTTAGACTCTAATATTACAGACTCAAAATCATCAAAACAGAGTTATTACACAAGAATACAAGTCTTCAACTCTCTAAGTTCATTGTTCTTGAATCATCATCAAAATCAACAAGCTTCATGTCCATGTAACTTCAACATTCATGTCCTTGTATGTTTCAACAATCTCCCCCTTTTTTATGATGATCAAAATTTTCTTTTAAAGCCTTGTAATAACCTGTTTTATCTGTCACACTAACAAAAATATTAAACATACCAAATAATATTTAAATTTAATCATAAGAGGCTTTAAATATTTCTCCCCCTATTTTGATTATGATCAAAAAGAAAAATTAAGAGCTCCCCCTCAAAATATGCATAACTTGGAAATAACTCCCACTCAAACAAAGCAATAAAAAATACAAATTTAATTTCATAAGTGAAAGTAATTTACAACACAAGAAATGAAAATAATTTTAAAATTCTTCACTATCGCTATTAAAGTGAGCTTCAAATTTATTCTCTAAGTGACACACTTTATCATCTACGTCAGAGATACGACGAATGATTTCCTCATGCCGTACTCCAGAGAGAGTCAAGAATGCCTGCATCCTTTGGTTCATATCAGATAACATGTCTTCCACAGATTGACGGGTTTCAGGAGGAGCAGAAGATGTTCCAGCATTTTGAATCTGATCAGAGGGAAACTCAGTAGCAGGAGGCATTTCTTCGTCAGAATCTTCATCATCTGCATCTATGTTCGGAACGTCATCCTTGTGAACATAAATATTATTGACATGCACCATTTGAAGTTGGGTTAATGGGTTGTCCAACATTCAGTTTAAGTTTGTCGTTCGTATAGTTTGTTCCCCTTCAACATTCACTCCTTTGTATTAAAGAATGCGAGAGATAAGGAGAGCATAGGGGATTTTGAAAGTTGGATGATGTTTGGCATTCAGCATAGTCATTGTGACAAGGTTGCCCCAATCTATTGGCTCATTATTCATTATTGCATGAATAATACGAAGATCTATTGAAGAACATTGGGCATGGTTGGTAGCCCGGGGACATAAGATCCAGACGAGTAGATGCAGGAGCAGGCATTCCTCCTTCTTTAATGGTCCGGCTAGAAGAAGACACCCAATCTCCATGGAAGGGTTGTGGAGAAAGGAACGGTAAGCCATGATCTTGTCAAAGTCATCTAACTCCGCAAAAATGTTAATAGCATCATCTCTTATAGGAAAATGTGCAACGTTTTCCCATATATCATCATCAAGAATAATGGTTACCCCTTTTACACGAGAGGTAGCTACTTGATCTCTAAATTTAAAGCGAGAGTAAAATACCCTAACTAAGTCAGGATAGTATGTACCTTACATTTGGATAAAAAGGAGAACTCCTTGAATTTCAAGAAGATTAGGAAAATTAAATCCCCTATTGATGAATTGATCACCAATAAGGAATTTTGGAGTAATAATACCTTGTTCCTTCCAAAAAGTGAGAAATTCCTATCGGCCCTCAGCATCGGAGATCCATCCTTCGACAGAATTAGGACGGGGATGAGAGGCAGGTGCATATCTTCTTCTTGTGGGAATTTTAGCACGAGAAGATGAGGCCATTTTAGGATTAGAAGAATAACAAGAGAGTTTAGGAAGACAAGTGATGTTAGGAGAAGGCAAGAAGGCTTGAATGATGCTAGAATGCTTGCATTCAAGAGTTTGAGGTGTGGAGAAGTGAAATTAAGGCTTCCTATTTATAAAAAACATCTCCAACAGTCATAAACGGTCATTTGGGAGTGCATAGGGGCCAAAAGAGTCGTTGGAAACGGCTAGTAAACAAAAAATATCAGGTTTAATTGATTAAATCTTCAAATAATCGATTAAACCAGTAACAAACCCATTTAATCGATTAAATCAAGCTGTTAATCGATTAAAGCTTTAGTTAATCGATTATTTGATGAAATAATCGATTAATCCAGTGAATAACTTCTGATTTTGGACATCTTAGGTGCAAATAATCGATTATAACTTCAAATAATCGATTATTCCAGAGAGTTCATCAAATTTTTGAGGATTAGACACATGATAATCTATTAATACCCTACATAATTGATTATAACGTTGAATTTATACAAAAACTGTTTAATCATGCAAAATTTAAGCAATGTCTAATATTCCTAAGTCTCTTCTAAGATCATAGAATCTATCCTTGGGAAGAGGCTTAGTAAAAATATCCGCTAATTGATGTTTTGTATCAACATACTCAATTTTACAGTTTCCTTTACTTATATGATCTCTTAAGAAATGATGTCTAATTTCTATATGTTTAGTCCTAGAGTGCATTACTAGATTCTTAGTAAGATTGATTGCACTTGTATTATCACACATCAAAGGAATATCATTTAGAAATATACTATAATCTTCTAGTTGTTGCTTCATCCATAAAATTTGAGCACAACAAACAATTACCAGCTGCAATATATTCAGCTTCAGTAGTGGATAAAGCAACACATGCTTGTTTCATTGAGTGCTAAGACACTAATGATGATCCTAACAAATGACATGTCCCACTAGTACTTTTTCTATCTATTTTGCATCCACCATAATCAGCATCAGAATAACCTATCAAACTAGGAGAAGCTTCAGATGGATACCATAAACCAAAACCAGTAGATCCTTTTAAATATTTTAAAATTCGTTTAACTGCAGTTAGGTGAGATTCTTTTGGACATGCTTGAAATCTAGCACACACACAAATAGAATGCATAATATCAGGTCTACTTGCAGTTAAGTACAATAGTGAACCCATCATACCTCTATACATAGATTGATTAATTTCCAAACCTGATTCATCCTTGTCTAAATAGCATGAAGTTCCCATGGGTGTATTAGCTTCCTTTGAAGTGTCCATTCCAAACTTCTTGAGAATCTCTTTGCAGTATTTGGTTTGAGAGACAAAAATACCATCTTTAAGTTGTTTGATTTGAAGTCCAAGGAAGAACGTTAATTCTCCCATCATAGACATCTCAAATTCTCCCTGCATTATCTTAGCAAATTCTACACACAAAAAATTATCAGTTGATCCAAAAATGATATCATCAACATATACTTGAACCAATAAGATATGTTCTTTTACTTTCTTTATAAACATAGTAGAATCAATTTTTCCTCTAGAAAAATCATTTGAAGTTAGAAAACTACTTAATCTTTCATACCAAGACCTAGGAGCTTGTTTCAAACCATATAATGCTTTCTTCAATTTAAAAATATGATTAGGATAACTAAAATCTTCAAATCCAGGGGGTTGCTCCACATATACTTCTTCTTTAATAAACCCATTCAAAAATGCACTTTTAATATCCATTTGATAAAATTTAAATTTCATCAATGATGCATAAGCAAGAAGTAGGCGTATAGCCTCTAACCTGGCAACAGGAGCATAAGTTTCATCATAATCAATACCTTCCTCCTGACAGTAACCTTTGGCAATAAGTCTGGCTTTATTCTTTGTTATATTTCCATCTTCATCAAGTTTGTTTCTAAATACCCATTTAGTTCCAATTACTTGATGTGATTCTTCTCTTGGGATTAATTCCCAGACTTGATTTCTTTCAAATTGATTAAGTTCCTCTTGCATAGTTATGCACCATTGGTCATCTTTAAGCGCTTCCTCAACATTTTTGGGTTCTATCTGTGAAAAAAAGCTATAGACATGTAGAAATTAGTCATATTTCTAGTTCTTACCCCTTTTGAGATATCACCAATAATATTGTCCATTGAAAGTCCTCTTGGTGATTGCCATTCTTTTGCTAATTCAAGTGTTTGAGAAGGCTCATTTTCTTCCAAATACAATTCATCAAGAGCATCTCTTATGTACTCATCATCACCTGCAAGTTCTTTATTTGACTCAAGAGGATTTCCCCCAAGGTCTACAATTTCATCAAAAGTAACATGTATAGATTCTTCAACATTTAAGGTTCTTCTATTAAACACTCTATAAGCTTTGCTAGTTAATGAATAACCTAATAAAATGCCCTCATCGGCTTTTGAGTCAAATTTTCCTAAGTTGTCCTTTCCATTATTTAACACAAAGCACTTGCATCCAAATATTTCCAAATGAGCAACATTAGGCTTTCTACCATTTAACAATTCATAGGGAGTTGATTTTATAATTGTCCTAATGAGCATTCTATTCAAAACATAACATGCAGTACTTACAGCATCAGCCCAAAAATATTTAGGAACATTTGATTCATTTAGCATTGTTCTAGCAAGTTCCTCTAGTGACCTATTTTTCCTTTCAACTACACCATTTTGTTGGGGAGTCCTAGGAGCAGAAAAATTATGCAATATTCCATTTTCCTCACAATAATTTTCAAACCTTTCATTTTGAAACTCACCACCATGGTCACTTCTTAAAACTTTAATTCTTAAGTTTTTCTCATTTTGAATTTGCTTTGCAAACTTCCTAAAGACCTAAAAGCTTCACTTTTCAATGTTAAGAAAAATGTCCAAGTATATCTAGAAAAGTCATCAACAATCACAAGAGCATAATAATTTCCATCAAATATTTTTATCCTAGAAGGACCAAATAAATCTAAATGTAATAATTCTAAGGGTTTTGATGTGGAAATAACATTCTTTGATTTAAATGATGATTTTACTTGTTTACCTTTTTGACATGCATCACATAATCTATCTTTTTCAAATTTTAACTTAGGCAAACCAATAACTAAGTCTTTTGAAATCAATTTGTTTAAATGATGCATATTTATATGATTCGCTCTCTTATGTCATAACCATGGGTTCTCTTCCTTAGCAACTAAGCATGTTATACTAGTATCATGTATACAATCCAAATCAATCAAATATATATTATTATGCCTAATGCCTTTCAATGCTACATTTTCATAATCTATCAAATGTATGGTACAAAAATTACTTTCAAAGATTACCTTGAATCCTTTGTCACATAGTTGACTTATGCTAAGGAGATTATGCTTTAGCCCATCAACAAGAAGCACATCGTTAATCTCCAAAGTGTTTGCACCACCTATATTTCCAATTCCAAGAATCTTTCCTTTGTTGTTGTCCCCATAAGTTACATATCCTTGTTCTTTAGCTTTGAAACTCACAAATTTCGTTTTGTCTCCGGTCATATGTTTAGAGCATCCACTATCAAGATACCACATAGACTTCTTTGATTTGGAAGTTTCCTACAAAACAAGAACATAGTAAACTTAGGTCCCCATAACTTTTGGGTCCTTGTGGTTAGAGACAAACAATTCATTTAACTAAAGGAACCCAAATATATTTTCCTTTAGGAACACCAAAATGTTTGATTTTACATCTATTTGAAGTATGACCATGTTTCATACAATAAAAACATGCTTTAGATGTAGCTTTTGAATATGATGCATTTTTAACAATAGATGCTCTAGTTCCTTTTTCAACCCATACTCTTCTATTTTTAATTTTAGGGTTTTTCAAAGGAACATGATGGTTTACTCTATTTTGAGCAATAAAAGCTTTATCCTTATTATTATTACTTAATTCCTTCTCGGCTTTATCAATCAAATGATTAAGTATATCAGTGTCATATTCATACTCTTTACAAGATGCACATGTTATATTCTTATCATCATTCTCATCTATGCATACAATTTTCGTTTCTAAGGTTTCTTTTTCTTCTAAACATGCAATTTCGTTTTTAAGAACTCTACCTCCTTTTCGGATCTATTTAAACTCTTTTTCACAACTTTGTATTCATTTTTCAAGTCCTTAAAGGCATTAAACAATTCATTATATGCATTTTGCAATTCATCAAAATTATTTTCATCATCACTTGAAGATGAGTCGGAATCACTTACCTCAAAATCAGAAGATATATTCTCATTTGCCATTAAGCAAATATTAGCTTCAATTTCTGAGTCACTTGACTCCAAACTCGAATCACTATTGTCCCAAGCGATGTAGGCTTTCTTCTTGAAGAACTTTTTACCTTTGTTATCTTCATTTTTCTTGTTTGGACATTCGGTCTTCACATGTCCTGTTTCACCACACCCATAGCATTTGATATTTAAGGACGTATTTTCTCTTACCTTTCCCTTACCTTTGAATGAATGCCTTCCTTTAGCTTTCATGAATTTGGTAAATTTCTTAATCGTGAGATTCAATTCTTCTTCATCATTCTCTGAGTCTTCTTTTTCCTTTTTACTCTTACCTTTGGAAATTTCAGTTTTGAAGGCTAAATTCCTCTTTTGGTGTTGACCTTCTTCATCATTTAGCCTTCCTAGTTCTAGCTCATGCTCTCTCAACTTTCCAAAGAGCGCCGCCATAGAAATTGTGGCAAGGTTTTGTGACTCCGAGATGACCGTCACCTTAGGTTGCCATTTCCTATCCAAAGATTTCAAGATTTCCACATTTAATTCATCAACATAAAAAATTTTACCTAATCCAGTGAGATGGTTCACAATGTGTGTGAAACGCTTTTGAACGTTAAATATCGTTTCTCTTTGTTGCATTTGGAAAATATCATATTCTTGGATTAAAGAATTTTTCCGTGCTCTTTTAACGTCGTCGGTACCTTCGTGGGTCACTCTCAACATTTCCCACATCTCTTGAGCACTTTTACAAACGGAGATCCTGTAAAACTCATCAAGGGTTAACGCAGATGAAATAATATTTCTAGCCCTAACGTCAAATTGAGCTTTTCTATTTTCCTCCGCTGTCCATCTAGAAAATGGTTTAGGAACGTCTACTCCGTTTTCAGAAATGTTAGGAATATAAGGACCGTTTAAAATAGCGTCCCAAATACCTCTATCAACAGACTCTAAAAATATTTGTATTCTAACTTTCTAGGAAGGATAATTTTGACCCGCAAAAAGTGGGGGTATATCGATAGAAACACCCTCGACAAACATTTGATTTTGTCCGGCCATTTTTGAAAAATTGAATGACTATCAAAGCAGGCTCTGATACCACTTGTTAGAATCGTGCATCGGAATGTTTGCGTGAACGAACAAAAAACAAGAGGGGGTGAATTGGTTTCTTAACAAAAATTAGGTTTTAAAAATTTTCCCCAAATTTTACCGATTAAAATGTTGTGTAAACGTAAATAGAATAAGGATAGAGTCTTACACAGAAGATTTATACTGGTTCGGATCAAAAGACCCTACGTCTAGTTGTTAATCACTCAAACAGAGGAGTAACACTGTCACTATAATGAAAGTTATACAAGTAGATTACAAATGAAAAGATAAGGTAACGAAAACACCTCTCTTGAGTCACACAAGAGATGAAGAACAGTTTTCCCTAGAGACGGCACAACACACAATCCACCAAGAACTCCACTTTGTGATTCTTATCGCTTCTAGCCCACATTACGTTCCAAAAGCCCATTTTTCCTCCAATAAACAATTCTCTAGCAATCACAGCTCTCAAATTTTGTTTGAAAAAGGTTGTTCACATTGCAGAGAGCCTTAGAGAACCTTAAGTAGATGAATTAGGGTTTGGGAATTGGGGATTTTCGAAACCTGGTGTATTGGGACTAGGGTTTTCGAAACTTGGTCCAATTTGAAGTTCAAAATGCATATTTGACTGAAATAATTGATTATCTTGAGTGTTAGGTGATAGTCAAAGCAGACTGGCAAGACAACCACATTAACCAATAATTTTCGACAACCAACGAAAGTCGAACGATAAATAAGAATGGCTCCCCAACAATCAACGAAGTGGGATGACCACTGGAAGAGCCGAAAGAATCCCCAGCACACCAGATAACTTCATCCAAATAGGAAAGAATTACTCATCGACCAGCGCATAAGCTAGAGCAGTAAGCTGCCACCACCACCAATCTTACGAAGTGGACTGTACCAGCCCGATGGGGGGGTTTATACTCATCCAGTCCTATGCATAGTGGAATGCAACTACTAGCCTGATGGGGGATTTATACTCATCCATTCCTACGCACAGTGGGCTGCAACTACCAGCCTGATGTGGGGTTTATACTCATCCAGTCCTACGCACAGTGGACTGCAACTACCAGCCTGATGGGGGGTTTATACTCATCCAGTCCTACACACAGTGGGCTACAACTACCAGCCTGATGGGGGGTTTATACTCATCAACCGAAGGGTCGGCTACCGAAAGAAGGAGCATCCTGAGGTTCTACCACGTGTCAACCAAAGGGGTCGGCTACCGCAAGGAGCATTCTGGAGGCGCACAACGCATTCTTTCCCAGAGGATCAGTCACCGCAAGACAGAGCATCCGAAGGACAGCCGGGCAAGAGGGTTAACTCCTTCACCCTCCAGCCGATCTTCTTGGCATAACAGGTCAACATTCTGCTAGTCAGGTGAAGGGGGGGCAACTGTAGACCCTCAATCTTGCCCGACCTCAAAATAAAGAGCAGAAGACCTGCAATTCGAAGATGGGTGAAGCCTAAAAGGTCCCTAGGATAGACTATTAGGCCCCATATTAGAGTAGGAAGGCTTCTCTGTACAAAAAATAAGGATTTCCACCTTAAGAGTTGAGGTCTCCGTCTCGCTTATCGAGGCCGCCGTCTCGTCATTGGCAAGGTCGAGACCGCCATCTCGTTTGGTGAGATAGTCGTCTCGCCACTTTCCATGACGAGACCTCCTTCCCGGTTGGCGAGACGACCCTCTCGCCATTTGGTAAATCGATACCTCCATCCCGATTGACGAGACGGCCTTCTCGCCATATTTCAAAGACGAGACAACCATCTCGACCTTGCCAGGCGAGACGGCGGTCTCGACCTAACAGGCGCAAATCCCTATAAAAGGGGGGCGCTCTCCCCTTCATTTCATAGAGTTATTCCTCCTTTCCTTCTATCATTTCTCAAAATTCTTCTCCTAAAGCCCCTCCGAAGCATTTCTGGAGTTTTCTGAGTGTCTTTAGAGAGTTTTTATAGCGTCGTAAGAGAGAAAAGTCGACATTGTAGAGCGAAGGGCTGCCAAAACGCACCCTATTTTCTAAAGAGAATTAATCAAAGCTTGCTCCGGAGGTTTCTTCACCCTCTCCCTCTCTTTACTGTCTTTTTACTTATATTAATTTGTGCAATAGCTACTAGAGCCATGTAGTCATTATCTTATAATTCCTCAAATAAAAGGGTAAAGCATCATTTTTAAAAGTTTGTTTATAAAATAACTGGCCTATCATAGGGAACCCGAAAGGGGCGTTGTGGAGGTGTTAATACCTTCTCCACACATAACTAACTCCCTTACCCAACTCTGGTTATAATGACCAAAGTTGGTTTTTCTTAAAAAACCAAGGCCTTCTTTTTTTTCCTTTTCCGATGTTTTCAGTAAAAACATCGGTGGCAACTCCATAAGAACCCTCTTCGAAAATTGGCTTTTAGGTCTAGCCAGGTTATCGGACAACCTAAAAGCTTCCTTTCGAAAACTTCGCCCTTGGGTCCAGCCTGGTTATCGGACAACCAAAAGGCATTGTAACACCACCCATATAGAACGCGAAAACAGAAGTCGAAACTATCTCGTCGCTCCGACCGCCTCTTTTGACAACGGCGGCATTTTGTTTTCAATTTCTAATTTCTTAGCTACTGCATGCATTTCATAAAAAACATCTTGTAATGAACTGTAATTCATAGTAGTTGTTGAAGTATCAGAACTTACATTGGACATGGGAGAATTCGAATTGACCATCAAACACATCTCTATTGTTTCTTCATAAGCTATTTCAAGAGTTTTCCACATCTGTTCAGCAGTCTGACAATGAGATACCCTAAAAAAATCATTTCTGTTAAGTGCATATGTGATGATATTCTTAGCAGTAAAGTCATCTTGAATTTGTTTATTTTCATAATCATTCAAACTAGACCATTCTCTGTTAAAAACATAAGAGCCTTGTTCAATAATATTCCAAACATTTTTATCAATAGATTCAATAAAGATCTTCATTCTTATCTTCCAAAAAGAATAATCTGTACCACAAAACAGTGGAGGTCTATCAATACAAGCACCCTCAGAAAAAGGTAATTTGTTTTCAGCCATGAAAGATTTGGACCGAAAGTCTTGAGTATTTTTCAAGACCCTTGCTCTGATACCAATTGTTAGAAAAGGAGGCTGAGATCAAGAGGGGGGGTGAATTGATCTTTGAAAGATTTTCGAAAATTACAGATTATCTATTTCAAAGATTAAGAGTTCTGATCAATTCTTGAATCAAACAAAACAACCAATCAAAATAAATACAGTAGCAGAATTAAAGAGAGAAAGGTTTAGAGAGATACAACCAAGATTTATACTGGTTCACCCAATCCCAGGGCTACGTCCAGTTCTCAGCCAAATTCCAGCTGAGTTCCACTAGATTGAATGTTTTACAGATTACAATTCCAATCACACACCCAATCTATCACAAGAACCAAAATTCCAGTCCTTGCACCTAAACCTTCACCAGGAACCAACTTCCAGTCCTTGAACCACCCTGTAGCCAAATTCCAGCCACAGAAACCAGTCCCAAACTTCCAGACACCATAATAAAGTAATGAAATGTAAAAGAACAAAGAGAAGAAACTAGAACACTCAAACCAGGATTATGCAGCTCTGCAGAATGAGTTTTTTCACAAAAGAAATGCATAAATTGCCTCAAGAAAGAACTTTCAAAAACTTCACAAAACTTGCGTGATTCTTTCTTGAAAGTAGCTCTTATGATTGCTTGATTGATTGCTCAAAAGTATATCTTAAAATACTCAAGTAATCCTATGTATAGATGCAGACTCACTAATCACTCTACCCTTTTAACTAAAAACCTTTGACTTCAACAGAATAGCCTTTTTACTTCATTTTGACTTTATCAAATCAACAAGATCTTCGTTTCATCAAATGATTAAATAAGATCTTCATCACTTTCAAGGAGGTACGACTATGCTTGCCTAATTGACACGACTCACATGCCAAACTAGACAACTTAGATAAGGCAGGGACAAGCTGCTATAACTTGGCAAGACTTGAATGACCTAACTGAGCATGGAGAAGAGAGGGAGACTCTATAACTGCACCAACATGTGTAAAGGGACAAAGATGATAAAGACCATGAGACTCACATCCTGTGCCAATCACCTGTTTTGAACTCCGATCCTGTAAACACACAGAATTTTTGGTAAAAGAAACAACACAATCAAGAGAACAAGTTAGACGACTGATGGATAACAGGTTAAAAGGAGACCCAAGGACATAAAGAACATTATCAATGGTTAAAGAAGGGAAAAGTTTAACAGTTCCAACACCATGAGATGATACTCTAGAGCCATCAGCCAGTGTAACAGAAGGTAAAGGATTAAGAGAGGATAAAGAGGAGAACAAAGATTTGTTACCAGTAATATGATCAGTGGCTTCTGAATAAAAAACCCAAGGACAAGAAGAGGATTGGGTCAGACCAGCAAAAGATGTACCTGTGTGTGCGACAGACACAGTGGAACTAGAAGATTGTTGATCCTTATACCATTTGAGAAATTTGTTGAACATAACAGGTGTGTCTGATGAAATAGAAGAAGGAGGAGGATCCTTAGCAGATAAAGGTGGGGAAAGATCAGTCTGGACAACTGCAGCAAATCGAGGAGGACGACCATGTAATGCATAACACTTGTCAATCTTGTGACCTAGCTTGCCACAATTTTCACACTCATGTAATGCATAACACTGGTCAATCTTGTGACCTAGCTTGCCACAATGTTCACACTTAGGACACCCTTTTCCCTGTTTGCGAGGGCGAGTTCAATCATCACAGTGAGATACCAATGCACAAGAATTATTAACAGAAGCAGGTGTGTCAGGGTTGGGTTTTGCTGGTACACGCAAAAGAGTGGAGCAGGTCGATGTCAAGGTGGGGACAATTGGAGAACCCAAAATCTGATCATGAATATGTGAATATTGATCAACAAGTCCGTGTAATGCCCCTAACATGAAGAACTTTGATCGTTGTGCTATCTCGGTGGTAGGGTCGGGGGAAGGAGGCAATAACTCATTGAAATCATGAAAAAGAGCATGAATTTTGCCCATATAATCAGTCATAGAATCTTGATGTTTAGAGGTAATAACATCTACAAATTTAGAACAAACATCATAGAGACGTTGGGTATCATTGGTGTATAATAACTTGGCATGTTCCCAGATTTTGGCACATGTTTCGTAGGAACGAAAAATTTGTTTTAACAAAGGATCAAGAGTACCCTTGAGAACCACACATAATTGAGCATCAATGGTGTCCCAACGGTCTTCCTCACCAGGAGTGAGAGTAGGTGCTTTCGGGGCAAGATGATCAAGATACTTCTGACTCTTAAGCCATAATCTGACGTTTGATGACCATGTGGCATAATTAGGGCCAGTTAACTTGTCAATGGATAAGTGCACATTAACATAGTTAGTGTAGATGGAAGGATCATACGCAATACTGACAGAATTGGAAGTACTAAAAGGAGCGGAAGAAGTCATAAAGGGCGCAGGTCGTGGAGGCGATAGTGAGAGCGGCATGAACCAGTACACCAGGTAAGTTCCTAGGAAAAAGAGGGGGGTCACTAATGGACACGCTTAAATACCAAGTTTTTCCTTGTCAGAACCTTCCTAGACATGCACTTTCACACTACCAAATAATATCCAATAACAAAAATAACTCTTTTCTGATGTGAAAGATCAGTTTAACCGGCAGCGATAACAGTAGTGGTGGCGGTTCCAATAGTGGTCAAAGGCGAAAAAATTTCAAAATAACCTTAAGCTCTAGATACCATGTTGAATATAGAAGAAATATAGTTTGAGATTAATCTCCCTTGTGTATAAATCACACATAGGGTAGTCTATTTATAATAGAGAGATACAACTAAAAGAGTAACTAAAAGTAATAGAATAAACAGAAGATATTGTTTGATATTGTGGTTAACAATATCTAAAAATATCTTAACAATATCAAATAATATCTAAACAATATTGTAGACCCCAAATCTTGCCCGGACTCCTAATAAAGCCGAAGATCGCCCATTCCAAAGATGGTTAGGACTTTATCAAGGGCCTAGTAGATTGTTCTAGGTTCCATTTAGGATAGGAAGGGTTTTTAGAGGCATTAAAAATTGGGAAATCCGCCGGAGACAGCAGATGGCCGTCCAGAACAGGCAGATGGTCGTCCAGAGCAGGCAGACGGCCGTCCATGACAAGCAGACGGCCGTCCATGGCAACTTTAAGGCCATGGACGACCGTCCACTTAGCTTGGACGGCCATCCATGGCAAAAAGTTGCCATGGACGGCCGTCCACACTACATGGATGGCCGTCCATGGCCACGTTTTGCCCTGGACGGTCGTCCGCTTTGTCCAAACGGGCGTCCGCCTTTTCCTGGCCCGAATCCCTATAAATAGGGGCCTCATTCCTCCGAAAATTCACACCTTAGCACTCCTCCACTCTCTTGGGAGCTTTTTGGCACTTGAGAGTGACCCTGACCATTATTCCGGGGTTCAAGGGAGCTTTCCGATTTCTGTTAAGGTTGAAATCGGTTAAGGAGGTCTCTCTTTGAGGCATCTGGCCCTCGGTTGAGTGACTTTTCTTTGCTTTGCGGAGAGGAGTGTGCTTGTATAGTGCGGGGACTGCCAAAAAGCGTCCTCATGTTTTAGAAGAGTTAATATAAAGCTCGCTTCGGAGGTTTCTTCTCTATTCTTTGTCTCTTTTACTGCTTTCTTTATCGCTTTCTTTGTGTGCATTAGATAGTAGAGCCATGTAGATATTTAAATTCTGCAAGTAGATCAAATAATAGGGTAAAAATGTAATTTCTTTAAGTATTTATTTTCTAAGTTAGTCCATCATAGGGAACCTGAAAGGGGCGTTGTGGGGGTGCTAACACCTTCCCCGCACGTAACTAACTCCCTTACCCGACTCTGGTTGTAATGGCCAAAGTTGGTTTTTTCTAAAACTACTGCCTTTTCTTTTTTTACCTTTTTCAGTGTTTAAGGTTAAAACACTGGTGGCGACTCCTCGAACCTATTCGAAAACCTCGTCCTTAGGTCTAGCCCGGTTATCGGACGACCTAAAGGTGTTAAACCGTTTCTTTCAAAGAAAACGCGAGTCAATTAAAAACCATCGCGTTGCTCCGACTGCCTCTTCTGACGGCGGCGACAATTGGCAACTCCACTGGGGAAGCTAGAGAGTTGATCCCATTTAGTGATGGACTAGTTTAGGAAATAAAAACTATAAATTACACTTTTACCCTTTCTTGCTTTTATAACATGCTTTACTGTTTGGCTTTAATAATTGTTGTATGATTATTTTCTGCAATTGTCTGAAATAAAACTGTACACAACCTTTGCACACTACAGTCCCTCTATACCCGGGGGCAAGAGAGAATACACATAGGGAGTGGGTGGCAGGTACGGCCGACCGTGGTATGTGCCATAGTGCCAGCAGGTCGTTGTCGGAAACCACCACTCAAGGTGATAACTTTCTTTTTCTTGGTCTAAGAACGTCGACACGGACATCCGTGCATGGTTCGAAGACTGGGAGATTGAAGGGTCCCTATAATGGGGGCACCTTGGGGGCCTGGCCTTGGTGAGAACAGTTAGAACCTACCTTTGCCGATTCACTTTTCTGCAGGAAACCCCTACCTCGTAATTAAACGTCACTCTATTCACGGATGAGTGAATTGTTTGTGCATTCGTTTGTTGCATTTGTTTGTTGCATAGCATAATCATACAACAACAAATAAAAAAATATAAAACAAAATCTCAAAAAATATTTTCACAATAAACACCCTTATCTCGGACAGTCTGCCTTTTAGCTAGCCTGATTTCAGGTTCTTTGTAAGCTAAGTAGCCACGCAGTCCGACAGAAGAGATAAGGGACGCTAAAACCATTCTTTCGCAATAACCATTTTTATCTCGAACAGTCTGCCTTTTAGCTAGCCTGGTTTTAGGTTCTTTGTAAGCTAAGTAGCCACGCAGTCCGACAGAAGAGATAAAAGGCTAAATTTTTTTTAAAATAATAATAATAAAATCAAAACATTTATAAAAAGAATTTTGACAAAGTTGTCTCATTCATATCGCATCATGTTATAAGCGGAAAAACCAAAAGAGAAAATAAATGCATATGGAGAGTCTCGCATACGCATCATTTTAATAAACCCTTGAAAAGTGGATCTTAGAAGCGTTTTTTGGGAAAATTATCGGGCCAAATCCCCTTCGGTAATTTGTAGCCTTATTCTTCACCCTTTTCTCTTCGTTTTGATATATTGTACGTCCAAATCGGACATCCCAGTCAAAAGTTATGCCATTTTGAACATCTGTCGCCCTTTTGAACTGATGCATGCATAAATACACTCATTCTAGGAGGCATATCTATCCCACACCAATCATTCATTTTTAATAAAAACCCTAATTCATGTGCATTCTAGAAAGTGGCTGGTCTTTCTCTGATCCGAACTCGTGCACAAAAGGCTAAAGCAATGGAGCAACTAGAAGAGCAGAACTGTAAGCTCACCGCTGAGCTTAACGTTCTGAAGGAACAAATGGCGCAATTGATGGAGTTAATGCGCCAGCAGAGCCTCCATAAGGGAGACACTCATGGTGACTGCGCATCTCACCGTGAGGAGGAAGAAGAAGAAGAGGCCCATATGCATTCTGAAGCAAGGGCGGTGCTCATCCAGCCCCCTGAAGTCTCCAAGCAACAAATCTCCGCTCTAGAAGAGAGGCTTAGGGCTATGGAGGGGCATAGCTTTGATGTGAAAGAGGCTGCTGATATGTGCCTTGTTGAGAACATCTGTTTCCCTCCGAAATTCAAGGTTCTAGACTTCCCAAAGTACATGGGAATGACTTGCCCTAGGAGTCATCTCATTATGTACTGCCGCAAGATGGCTCCCCACGCTGACAACGAAGAACTCCTAATACACTGCTTTCAGGAGAGCCTGGCCGATTCAACTCTGAATTGGTACATGCAGTTAGAGAAGGGGCAAGTTCAGAACTGGAAGCAGCTTCCAGACGCCTTTCTTCGCCACTATAAGTACAACATCGATCTGACCCCCGATAGGTCAGATCTCCAAGCACTAAGCAAGAGAGGCGATAAATCCTTTAAGGTATATGCCCAGCGATGGAGGGATCTGGCAGCCCAAGTGGAGCCTCCGCTATCAGACAAGGAGACCGTGTCTATGTTCATCAACTCGTTGACTGGACCCTATTACGACAAAATGATAGGGAACACGTCAACCCTCTTCGCAGACGTGGTCACCATAGGCGAGAGGGTGGAGCAGGGATTAAAGAGTGGAAGGATAGTGCAACCTTCCTCCTCCAACGCATCATTCAAGAAAACTTTGGGCAGGAAGAAAGAAGGGAGCGTAAACGCTATCAACCTCGACACTCCTTCTTCTTCCTCGAAGCTAGCTAGGCAATCCCAGAGGTAAGAGAAGAAGTTCTCTCCCATTCCAATTTCTTATGGGAGTTTACTGTCCAAACTGGTGGAGGCCAAGCTCCTGGCGTACATCCCGCCAAGAAAGGTGGACCCACCTTACCCTGAGTGGTATAAGCCCAATGAGAAATGCGCTTACCACTCAGGCGCTCCCGGGCATTCAGTAGAGAATTGTCGGGCCTTAAAATATAAGGTCCAAGATTTAATAGACGCCGGATGGGTCACCTGTGATGCTCCAGCCCCCAACATAGAAGTCAAGCCTCTGTCGCAACCAGAGTGATAGGGTTGGATAGGAAGGACCAGCTGTTAGGGTTATGTCTTTTTCTTTAAAAGCTTTCTTTGTATTTCTTGCGGTCCCAGCCCGTGGCCGTGAGATCACCGACTAAAAGGGCATTTTTGTACCCCTTTCTTTATTTTAATACATGAGGCATTTTTCATCCATATTCACATTTATTCTTTTCCCTCTTCTATTTATTATTCTTTCAAAATAACTGAATAATAAAATCTATACCTAAAACAGAACCCTTAAAACGATCATGTCTGTGATTGATGAATCTCTGTGAGATCTGAAAGCCAAAGGCGAATGGGTCGAATCCGACAGTGAGCAGGAGACCATTTCTCCGGATATGCAAAGATTGCTGGAAAGAGAATCTCGCTCCATACAGCCTTATCAAGAAGAGACAGAGATGGTCAATTTGGGACAAAAGGACGATAAGAAGGAAGTGAGTATCGGCACCCAAATCGATAGTGACATCAGGGAAGGGTTAATTCGGTTATTGAAAGAATATGCGGACGTATTCGCTTGGTCTTACCATGACATGCCTGGACTCGACGAAAGCATAGTGGAGCATAAACTACCATTAAAAGAGGGTTTCTGGCCAATAAAGCAAAAGCTAAGAAGGATGAAACCCGATTGGTCCTTGAAAATTAAGGAGGAAGTACAGAAACAGCTAGATGCTAATTTCCTGATCGTGTCCAAATACCCTGAATGGCTGGCAAATATTGTGCCAGTCATGAAAAAGAATGGGAAAATTAGAGTGTGTGTAGATTACAGGGATCTTAACCGAGCAAGTTCAAAGGACGATTTTCCCCTACCACACATTGACACGTTGGTGGACCACACTGCCACGAACACACTTTATTCCTTCATGGATGGATATGCATGGTATAATCAGATTAAGCTAGCCGTCGAAGATAGAGAAAAAACTTCCTTCATCACACCGTGGGGAACATTCTGTTACAGAGTCATGCCTTTTGGACTCAAGAACGCAGGGGCTACCTATCAAAGAGCCATGGTAACATTATTCCACGACATGATCCACAAAGAAATTGAAGTTTATGTGGATGACATGATTACCAAATCCAAGAACGAAATGGACCATATCCTCTATTTGAGGAAATTATTCGATCGAGTTTGGAAGTATCAACTGAAGCTAAACCCGGCCAAGTGTACATTTGGAGTACGGTCAGGTAAACTACTGGGGTTTATCGTCAGCAAAAAGGGAAGAGGTAGACCCAGACAAAACAAAAGCAATTTTAGAAATGCCCCCACCGGAACCGAAAAGGAGATCGAGAGGATTTCTTGGCCGGATTAACTACATTGCAAGGTTCATCGCACAACTCACAGACAAATGCACACCCATTTTCAAACTGTTGTGCAAGAACCAACCAACAGTTTGGAATGAAGATTGTCAACAAGCTTTTGAGAAAATTAAGCTGTGCTTAACCAATCCACCGGTATTAGTGCCTCCCGTTGAAGGAAAACCTCTGATTCTTTATCTATCGGTACTCGATGAATCTATGGGATGTGTGCTCGGTCAACAAGATGATACGGGGAAGAAAGAACAAGCCATATACTACCTCAGCAAGAAGTTCCTAGACTATGAGACCCGTTATACACCACTTGAAAAAACTTGTTGTGCATTGGTGTGGGCAACTCAACGTCTCAGGCAGTATATGATTAGGCATACAACCTGGTTGGTCTCCAAAATGGATCCAATCAAATACCTATTTGAAAAACCCGTCCTGACTGGAAGAATAGCTAGGTGGCAAGTACTCCTTTCAGAATTTGATATCGTCTATGTTACCCAAAAAGCTATCAAAGGTAGTCCCCTAGCAGACTACCTAGCACATGGATCAACGAACGAATATCAATCCCTACAAGACTATTTTCCAGACGAACACATCATGCATATCCAACATGATGTACCCAAAGACGATGCATGGACTATGTTCTTCGACGGAGCCTCAAACATGCTTGGACATGGGATAGGGGCTGTTTTAATATCCCCCTAAAAGAAGTACATCCCGGTGACGACCAGGTTAAATTTCAATTGCACCAATAACATGGCTGAGTATGAAGCCTGCGCCCTAGGATTTCAAGCAGCTCTAGATCATGGGGTGACCAAGCTCAAAGTTTTCGGTGACTCATCCCTTGTCATCTACCAACTGAAGGGGGAATGGGAAACCAAAAATTCTAAATTAATTCCATATCTAGAGTACATCCGAAATATGGTTTCAAGGATGGAAGACGTCACTTTCGAGTACATCCCTCGGGAAGACAATCAGTTCGCAGATGCTCTCGCTACTTTGTCATCCATGTTCGCCTTAGATCAAGAACGAGAGATACCGATCATCCAAATAAGGCTGCATGATAAACAAGCTTTTTGTATGGTCGTAACTAGCAAGGAAGACAAATCCCCTTGGTATCATGACATCAAGTGATACCTCACGAAGGGTGAGTATCCCGAGGGAATTAATGATAACGACAAAAGGACCATTCGGAGGAGAGCTATAGGGTTCACGCTGATTGGAGGAACCCTTTATAAGAAAAAATTTGACTCCAGCCTGCTGAGGTGTGTAGACCACGAAGAGGCTCAAACCCTGATTAAGGAGATTCATGAAGGAGCCTTCGGAACCCACACGCCAGGGCATGTCATGGCAAAAAAGATCCTAGGGGCAGGATACTTCTGGTCCACGATGGAAGGTGATTGTCATCAATACGCCAAGCAATGTCACAAATGCCAAGTTTACGCTGATAATGTTCATGTCCCACCGGCACCCCTCAACGTCCTGGCTACACCATGGCCTTTTTCCATGTGGGGCATGGATGTTATTGGACCCATCGAACCCAAATCATCCAATGGCCATCGCTTCATCCTGGTGGCCATCGATTACTTTACCAAATGGGTAGAAGCAGCATCCTACGCACATGTGACCAAGAAAGTAGTGACCACCTTCGTCAAGAAAAATATCCTGTGTCGGTATGACATCCCCCATCGTCTCATTACTGACAATGGGACCAATCTGAACAATAAAATGATGGAAGAATTATGCCAGGACTTGAAAATTCAACATCACAATTCCTCTCCATACCGACCCAAGATGAACGGTGTAGTAGAAGTGGCCAACAAGAACATCAAGAAAATCATCCAAAAGATGGTAATTACATATAGAGATTGGCACAAAATGTTACCCTTTACCCTACACGGATACCGAACTTCCATACGGACCTCCACAGGAGCCACTCCGTTTTCCCTTGTGTATGGCATGGAAGCCGTATTACCAGTAGAAGTTGAAATACCCTCCCTGCGAGTCATCATGGAAGCAAAGTTGACAGAAGCAGAATGGGTCCAAAATCGGTACGATCAATTGAACCTCATTGAAGAGAAACGATTGGACTCCATATGTCACGGACAAGCCTACCAAAAGAAAATCAAAAGGGGTTACGACAAAAAAGTCAAACCCCACAGTTATCACGAGGGGGATCTAGTAGTAAAGAAACTGCTTCCGGCCCAGAAGGATAGAATCAGAAAATGGGCGGCAAATTATGAGGGACCCTTTATGGTCAAACGAGCATTCTCAGGAGGAGCTCTTATCCTCACCAACATGGATGGAGAAGAACTACGGCACCCAGTCAACTCAGATGCGGTGAAGAAGTATCATGCTTGAAGGCATTGCTCATGATCCGCCAGGATGAAAATCCGCAAAAAGGCGTCCTGGGAAAAAGTTAGGATCCGCACGCCTCGCTAGGACATGTCCTAGGCAAAACTTAGAGGCTTAAAAAAAAAAAAAAGATGAAAAAAAAAGAGCAATGGTTACCTTATCCGAAAACCGAAAGGCGACTAAGGTAACGTCCTTCCAGAAGCAAGCAACCTCTGCATTGTCTTCACTCCGGGCTCGAGCATCTCAACTAGGGTAACTAGGAGAACCAGGAGGGCAGATATCAAAGGCATGATCGTTATAGCTTATACAGTGTAGCCAACCTTGGCCAGTCATGCTTCTAAATCCCTTTGTAAAAACCATTTGTAAGAAATAAACTATTTGTTCATATCAATAAAGTTGTCTTTCATTTCTTTTCTCTTGACCAAATTATGAAAATGCTTCTGTGTTGAATAAATCATAATCATGCAATACAAGAAAGCATAAGAAAAGAGAAAGAGTCAAAACCCGCTGAAATATCCTAAGAAAAATTAAGGCAGCCCGCTAGATCAAAAATTCACAAAAAGACGGTCTAGGCAAAAGATAGGGCTTAATAAAAAAAAAAAGATGAATGAAAGAAGAGCCCATCAGCATAATCACGATGGTCCAGCAAGAAATGCCAGTCACTTTTTAGAGGCACCAAATAAAAATAAACTGCATTTAAAAAAGCATTCACACAAGTAGTTGCACAAAACGACTTTATCAAAACAAAAAGTAAAAATAAAAATAATCGCTTTAGAAACACAACAAAAAGAATTAATGCATACAAGGAGACTAGCTCCATGCTTGTGTTTGAAAACAAGAAGCAACCCAAAACAAGTCTCCAAGAGAAATTCTACCCCCGAGCGGATCCGCCTATTCAAAGGCAAAACAACGCAAGCCAAAGGTCTGCACTTCCGATGAAGTATCTTGGCATCTCCAATAAAAGGCCAATGAATCCCCAATAGATTCTTGCCTACACCAAAAGGCAATCATCAAAATCCCCGGAAACCAACAAGTCGGACGATTGAAGAAAAAGGCAAAAATTAGGAATTCCATTTCCCCAGCAAGAATAAGAGCTTGATGACACCAACTCGCACCCATATCAATTAAGGAGCCGAGACCCCATTCCTCCAAAGGGTTATCAAAATCTGATCCCCAAGGAGTCAACCAAATCTCTGATGGATCACCAAAAAGAAGAATTCACACCCAAATGCAATCTTCACAGTCATGTCCTCAGAGGCATCATCAAGAGCCAACATCCCCAAAAGGAAATATTAGCCTATTCAGAGGAAAAACATTACAACCAAAAGTCTTCACTTCTGATGAAGCATCTGAGGCACTATCAGAACCTCAATGAAATATCTGCCTACCCAGAGGCGTCACCAGAATCAACAAATCCTCAATGCATCCCTGCCTACCTAAGAGGCAGTCATCAAGAATCCCCAGCAGTCAAGAAGCTGGACGACTAAACAAAAAAGCCAAAAATGAAGAATCCCCGGCAAACCGGATGACTACACAAAAGTCAAGAACAATCACTCCCCATGGAGTTGGCGCATGATCAGAAATAGTAAGCCGCCACCACCTCTTCAGGAAACGGAAAGACCTAAAGACGAAGACCTGCACATAGGCAAAGTCGGCGCATGGCCAGAAGCA
The DNA here is from genome assembly GCA_963425845.1 of Sphenostylis stenocarpa. Lineage (NCBI taxonomy): Eukaryota > Viridiplantae > Streptophyta > Magnoliopsida > Fabales > Fabaceae > Sphenostylis > Sphenostylis stenocarpa. Next base: position 10,777,665 of record OY731401.1, read on the forward strand.
GTAAGCCGCCACCACAGCCAAAGGGTCATCTACCGCGTCAAAGGAGCATCCTGAAGCCTCACAACATCTCGTCCGAGGGGTCAGCTATCGCATCGAAGGAGCATCCCGAAAGTCTCTACGTGTCAGCCGAAGGGTCAGCTACCGCACCGAAGGAGCATCCTGAAGCCTCACAGCATATCGTCCGAAGGGTCAGCCTCCACGGCAAGAGGATCATCTAGAAGACAACCGGGCAAGAGGGTTAACTCCTTCACCCGCCAATTGACCTCATAGTATGTTAACCCATGGTCAATTGGTCGGGTAAAGGGGGGGCAGCTGTAGACCCCAAATCTTGCCCGGACTCCTAATAAAGCCGAAGATCGCCCATTCCGAAGATGGTTAAGACTTTATCAAGTCCCTAATAGATTGTTCTAGGTTCCATTTAGGATAGGAAGGGTTTTTCGAGGCATTAAAAATCAGGAAATCCGCTGGAGACAGCAGATGGCCGTCCAGAACAGGCGGATGGCCGTCCAAAGCAGGCAGACGGTCGTCCATGACAAGCAGACGGCCATCCATGGCAACTTTAAGGCCATGGATGGCCGTTCACACTACATGGACGCCCGTCCATGGCCACTTTTTGCCCTGGACGGTCGTCCGCTTTGTCCAGATGGCCGTCCGCCTTTTCCAGGGCCGAATCCCAATAAATAGGGGCCTCATTCCTCCGAAAATTCACACCTTAGCACTCCTCCACTCTCTTGGGAGCTTTTTGGCACTTGAGAGTGACCCTGAGCATTATTCCGGGGTTCGAGGGAGCTTTCCGATTTCCGTTAAGGTTGAAATCGGTTAAGGAGGTCTCTCTTTGAGGCATCCGGCCCTCGGTTGAGTGATTTTTCTTTGTTTTGCGGAGAGGAACGTGCTTGTAGAGTGCGGGGACTGCCAAAAAGCGTCCTCATGTTTTAGAAAAGTTAATATATAGCTCGCTTCGGAGGTTTCTTCTCTATTCTTTGTCTCTTTTACTGCTTTCTTTATTGCTTTCTTTGTGTGCATTAGATAGTAGAGCCATGTAGATATTTAAATTCTGCAAGTAGATCAAATAATAGGGTAAAAATGTAATTTCTTTAAGTATTTATTTTCTAAGTTAGTCCATCATAGGGAACCTGAAAGGGGCGTTGTGGGGGTGCTAACACCTTCCCCGCACATAACTAACTCCCTTACCCGACTCTGGTTGTAATGGCCAAAGTTGGTTTTTTCTAAAACCACTGCCTTTTCTTTTTTTACCTTTTTCAGTGTTTAAGGTTAAAACACTGGTGGCGACTCCTCGAACCTATTCGAAAATCTCGCCCTTAGGTCTAGCCCGGTTATCAAACGGCCTAAAGGCGTTGAACCGTTTCTTTCAAAGAAAACGCGAGTCAATTAAAAACCATCGCGTCGCTCCGACCGCCTCTTCTGACGGCGGCAACAAATATCTAACAAGAAGCCACAAAATTCACATAATCCTAAAACTTTAAAAATTCATCAAAAATAGAAATATCATTCAAATAATTCCTAATAAATTTTTAACTAACTTAGAAGTAAAGAGACTTCTTCCCAATGCTATTTCAAGCAAAAGTGAATTATAAAAATTATCCTACCCCTTACCTTATGTTGTAACTTGGTGAAGAGCAACTCTTGACCAAATAATCTATCAAGTCTTTGGGTCTCCTCTTTGCACCTCGAAGTAGCCTCCTACATACCAATTAAATACCTCAATTAAGCCCTTAATTTCAACCATATTAAACCTCTAAAATCTCACCTCCTTCATAGTCTAAAATTCTAAAATTCAAGACTATGGTTCTTTGAGTTATAAAATCATTTCTAGGGTCTAAATTGATGCTAATGAAAGTAATACAAGTGGAAGAGAGTAATGGAAGTAATACACTTAGAGTAGGAAGAATCCTAATAACAAATATGGACAAGGTTCAGTATTTCGAAATTTTCCAGAGTTATATAAGCTATTTTGGCATGAGGCCTTACCCAAAATTTTAATAACTTAATTATCTACAATATTGATGAAGGAAATAAATTTAAATACCCTATAGAATACTTGCATTTTTTTTCAGTTTACAGTGGTTGTTTCCAACATGATTCAACTATAATAACACTCTGAACATGGCTTGGTAATTTGATTATAACTCATGATACACATAAGTTATTGACATGAAAAAAATTTCTAAATTTTGGGAATATAATTTTTTACAACGTTTATGAAGGAGTTTAGTCCTAATTTTACACGTATCAATCCCAGTAATTCAAAAACCGAGGTTGTTGAAACAGGGCAACCTCTTAACGTCACAGCTAGAACACTTGACAGTAAAATGGACATAACTTGAGCTACAAATATCTGTTTGATTTGAAGCTAGTTTCTAAATTTCAATAACTTAAAGGGATACAACTTTTATGAAGACACCAATTCCTAATTCTGTTTACACAAGTCCCAGAATACAGTAAACAGTGACCTGCGAATTAGGGTTCTTAAGGTTTTTAACTCAACCACTTCTAATACTCAATTCTAAGCATTATTCTAGTGTCCTAGGTGTAAAACCTATAATAACACTCTTCCCACTCCCATTCAAGCTCAGACAAGTGAGGATAAAAATTGAAAATGAACCATTTTAAAAAATAAAACCGTAGAAATGTATAGGAGATTGAGAGAAACAAACTTACCTCTTGGAAATACTCAAGAAAATCAAGATTTTCCCCTCAAAATTAAGCTTGAAAGTGAGGAGAGTTTGAGAGAAAGAGAGAAATGAGAGAAAGGGAGAACCTACAAGAAACTTGCACATAAATGTGTTTTTAAAAGTCAAAAGTTAATTTATTTTTTATTATTTATTTATTTTTATTTTATTTTATTTTCGTAAAAATTTCAGAAAATAAAAAATAATCTAACAAACATAAAACTCTATAGTCACTTTCCTCAATTCCTAATAATTTAATTATTAAAATTTTGACAAAGATTTTGTCAAAATTTAACAAACCAAAGGTACTCGAGAATTAAGATGTTACAACTCCCCCCCACCCCCGTTAAATAAATTTTGTCTTCGAAATTTGCTTACCTTATGGGAAAAGGTGAGGGCTCATTTTGCTCTCTAGTTCCCACGTTGCATCTTCATCACCTATTCCACTGCATACGACCTTAACTAGAGGTATATCTTTTCCACGTAAGTCTTTCATCCTTTGATCCACAATACGCACAGGTGGTGCTTCATAAGTTAGATTATCCTTCAATTGTACTGTATCGGGTTCAATGATGTGAGAAGGATCAGAAATATACTTCCTGAGTTGTGATACATGAAAAACATTATGGAGGTTTGAAAGAATTGGAGGTAAGTCTATTTGATAAGTCACTAGGACAATCTTTTTCAGAATTTAGTAAGGACCAATAAATTTTGGGGTGAGTTTACAAGATTTTAGAGCTCTTCCAACTCTAGTAGTAGGCGTAAATCTCATGAATACATGATCACCCTCTTCAAATTCCAACGATTTTCTCCTCTTGTCATAATAACTCTTTTGTCTATTATGTGCTGTCTTCATCTTTTCTTCAATGGTCTTCACTTTATCAGTAGTTTGTTGCATAATTTCTGGTCCCAAAATAAGATTCTCTCCTATGTCATACCAGCATAAAGGTGTCCTAAACTTCCTTCCCTAAAGAGCTTCATATGGTATCATCCCGATACTTGTATGAAAACTGTTGTTGTAGGTGAACTCAATCAAATGCAGAGACTTGTTGTTAAGTGGTAAAAAGTTGATATAACTATGCTTTTAATTGTATGAAATCACTTAACTTATGTCAATTCTAATCTATTTTTCTCCCAATGTAGGATGAATTCGAGAATACCTTGATGCAAGAGTAAGGAGCATAATTGCCAACATAATTGGAGCAAAACTGAAAGGAGGAAGAAGATTATCAACATGGAAGTCACTCGAGCGAGATAGACTCTCGCTTGAGCGAAAATCAGTTAAAACTCTCTGGAAGTCAGTCGCTCAAGCGCCATTATTTTCGCTTGAGCAAAAATTAGTTAAACTTCTCTGGAACTCACTCGCTCAAGCGAACATTTTGTCGCTTGAGCAAAAATAGGAAACTTTCGCTTGGGCGAGCGTTGTCGCTGGAGCGAAAGACGCGGGCCCAATTTTTCCTATAAAAAAATAAGATGTGTTTCAAGAAAAAAAAAGGAAATTTTGGGGAGAAGAGGTCCGACTACTGTTAGGGTTTTGTCCAATCTTCATCAATTCTTCACTTCTTCCACATTTGGAGCATTGTAATGGCCATCATGAGTGGCTAACTTCATTCTCTTGGGATTGAGTGCACTTCCTTTGAACTCTTTTGTGTATTGGTGATATTTTGAGATATTAATCTATGTTTTGATGTTGTTATTCTTATCCTTTATGCTTTTGAATGTTTATTATTGATGTTTGGGATATGATTGAAAAATATATCTTGAACCCTAGATCATGGTAAGAATATTTGTTACGTTAATCGCCAATAATGGAATGAATGCATCAATTGCTTAACACCCTAAACCTAATGCTGGAAAATCTCTTAATTATGTGCGAAATCAACATTTATTAGGTTTTCTTATGAATTTCATGTGTGAGAAATCAACATGGATGATTTGAGTAGGTGACATCAACATTGTTAGGTTAATTGATGTTCTTAATTGACATAGTCATTGCAAAAGAGGGATAAGGAAGGAAGTCAATCCTAAGTGTCTTTAATTGATCTTTTCTAAACAATTTACAGTTCTTTGTCATTTAATTTCAATTCAACTTTTTATGCAAAACCCACTTTGTTTAAATCCGCTTAGTAAGCATATAATTGGGAATTTCCATTGAAATCGTTCCTCGTGGGATCAACTTTTATTTAATCGAAATACTATACTGCGATTGATAATTTTGGTACGCTTGCCAATAATTCAACAAGTATTTCTGGCGCATTTGCTGGGTAGCGGCATCCCTTGGGAATTCTTTGTTTAGCTTATTAAGTATTTGATTTTTATTTCTGTTTTGTTTTATTTTTTTTAAGTTTTATTTTGCTTAATTGTTGTCTTGTGCTAATCTTTGCTTGAGTTACTCTTTTGATTTATGTGTTTAAGATGACAAGTATCTTCAGAGCAGTTAAAATTTAATCCAGAGATTGAAAAATTGCTAGGAGGAACCGTGGTAGACGAAGGAGAGAAACTCAAGAACAAGCTATAGGAGAATCAGTTAATTCTTCTTCCACACTCAATTTACCAAAGACAATCATAGAAGAAATGAAGGGTGAAGGAGCAACCCAAAACCAGAATCAAAACCAAAATCAAAATCAAATCCCACCTAGAAGAACACTTGGAGACTATGTTATGCAACAAGGTCCGAGACACTTCTCTAGCATTGCAATACCGGCCAACCAAGCATTGGAGATGAAGCCAGATTTCTTAAGCTTGATCAGTGCTCATCAATTCACTGGAATGGATCATGAACACCCCTATATTCACTTGTCTACTTTTTATGAGTTGATTGGTACCATGGGATTTAGAGCAGCAGATATTGAATCTTCATACTTGAGATTATTTCCTTTTTCTTTGGAAGGTAAGGCAAATGAGTGGTTGAAGGCACATCCTAATCAAAGTTTAAACAACTGGGGTGCTATAGAAGATAAGTTCCTAAACATATTTTTTCCACCATCCCGTTACATCAAAGCAAAATTCGATATTTCCACTTTCAGACAAGGAGAAGATGAACCCTTTTGTGAAGCGTGGGAGAGATTCAAATCATTGTTAAGGAGATGCCCAAACCATGGATTTGAAGACATTGCCCAGTTAAATATCTTTTATACTGGTCTGAGACCTGATACAAAGATGCTCTTAGATGCTGCAGCAGGAGGAACTATGATGACTGTGGATGCTGAACATGGCACAAGAATTATTGATGCATTGGCATCTACATACCAACATGCCCAACATGATAGAGATCCAATTCAAAAGAAAGGAATGCTCGATCTTAACACTTCAGATGCTATGTTAGCTCAGAATAAAATTCTAACTAAACAGATGGAAGCTTTGACTCAGCAAATAGCAAAACTACCTCAACAAATACATGTTATCCAAGCTTCTCCTAGTCAACAATTCATGAAATGTGACTTGTGTGGAGGTGATCATTCAAATAAACATTGCTCTTACCAAGTCAATCTACAATAAGAAGAAGCTAATTATATGGGTGCTCAAGGTAGTAGTCAAGGCAGACAAGGTAATATTCCTAGTTTCAACAACTATCAGAATAATTTTTCACAAGGATGGAAAGGGAATCAGAATCAGAACCAGAATTAGAATCAAAATCAGAACTTTGGATCGAAACAAGGTGCTAGTTCATCCAATAGACCATCTTTATATCAACAATAGTCATATCAACAACTTCCATATCAACAGCAACAACAACATTATCCTCCAATGCACGACAGAATGAGCAAATTAGAGGACACTTTAGAAAAATTCATGCAAGTTACTTTGTCTAATCAGAAAAATACTGATGCTTCATTCAGAAATCTAGAAACCCATATGGGTCAATTGGCTAAACAGTTATCTGAGCAGCAAGGAGGACAATTTTTAGCTAACACACAAACTAATCCAAAGGAGCATTGTAAGTCAATAACTATAAGGAGTGGTAAGGTTATAGGAAAAGGGATTGGTGACAACCTAGCTGTAGAGAAGGAAGTCTTACAAGAAAAGGAGGATAAAGAGAGAAAAAATGAGTGTGAAGGAGAAAAAGAAAAAAATAAAAGCGAGAGTTTAGAAAAAGAAAAAATATTGAAAAAGAAGAAGAAAAAAATAAAAATAGTGAGAAAAAGAGGAAGAAAGTTGAGAATTAAATAGCTCAACTAAAGGATTTACCATATCCCCGTCATCCTTCCAAGAAAGATAAAGAAAGACAGTTTGCAAGATTCATGGATATTTTCAAGCAATTACAAATTAATATTCCATTTATGGAAGCTATGGAGCAGATGCCCACTTATGCAAAATTCATGAAAGAGCTGTTAACTAAGAAAAGGAGATTTACTGCAGAAATAGTGGAGTTAGAGGCATGATGCAGTGCTATATTTCAGAAATCATTACCTCAAAACTCCAAGGATCCTGCCAGTTTCACTATACCAGTCACAATTAGGACATTGCAAGTAGGTAAGGCATTACTTGATTTGGGTGCCAGCATAAATCTAATGTCTTTGTCTATGCTTAAAAGAATAGGAGACTTGGAAGTAAAGCCTACAACAATGACACTTCAGCTAGCTGACAGGTCCCTGAAACTCCCTTATGGTGTGGCGGAGGATGTTTTGGTCAGAGTTGATAAATTTATGTTCCTAGTTGATTTTGTTATGATGGATATGGAGGAAGATACTGAAGTTCCTCTTATATTGGGAAGACCTTTCATGAAGACGGCTAAAGTCATTATTGATGTAAATGATGACAAATTAAAGGTCAGAGTTGAAGATGAGGAAGTTAATTTTAATGTATTTGAAGCAATGTGGCATCCCAAAGATAAACAACACTATCTTAGGATGGATGTGGTAGATGATATCATTCAAGCAACAAGAAGCAACTAAGCAAAGCAAGCCCGTTAGAAAAAGCCTTGATAGGTATTGATTAAATTTGATGAAAAAGATGAGGAAGAGATTGAGAAGTATCTGAAACATCTTGATTTAGCACAAGAGGTTACTTCAAAAGAAATACGATCGGAGAAATTGCAGCAAGAACATGAAACTGAGAGTCAGAAGTTGTAGTTAAAGGTACTACCTCCTCACTTAAAATATGTTTTTCTTGCAGATGGAGGTAACAAACCAGTGGTGATTAGCAATTCCTTAACAAATTCTGAAGAAGAAAAGTTGATCTTAGTTTTGAAAGTTAATGAGAAGGCCATAGGGTGAAAATTATTTGATCTCAAAGGAATCAGTCCATCTTATTGCATGCATAAGATTCATATGGAGAATGATTTCAAGCCTGTTGCACAACCTCAAAGACATCTAAATCTAACCATGAAAGAGGTGGTAAAGAAAGAAGTACTTAAATTGTTGGATACTGGTATGAAATATCCTATCTCTGATAGTGCTTGGGTCAGCCCAATTCAGGTAGTCCCGAAAAAAGGAGGTATGACTGTAATTTATAATGATAAAAATGAGTTAATACCTACTAGGACTATCACAGGTTAGAGAATGTGTATAGATTATATGAAATTGAATCAGAAAACTAGAAAAGATAATTTTCCTTTACCTTTCATGGATCAAATGTTAGAAAGGTTAGCAGGACAAGCTTTTTATTGTTTTCTAGATGGTTATTTAGGGTATAATCAAATAGCAGTAGATACAGAGGATCAAGAAAAATCTGCTTTAACATGTCCTTTTGGTGTGTTTGCTTACAGGAAAATGCCATTCGAATTGTGCAATGCCCCACCAACCTTTTAAAGATGCATGCTAGCAATCTTCTCAGATTTGGTGGAACAATGCATAGAAGTTTTCATGGATGATTTCTCAGTATTTGGTGCATCATTTGATAATTTCTTAAGAAACTTGAATACCGTACTAAAGCAGTGTGTTGATACCAATTTGGTTTTAAATTGGGAGAAATGTCAGTTTATGGTAACTGGAGGCGTGGTGTTAGGCCATAAGATTTGTACAAGAGGTTTTGAAGTTGATAAAACAAAAGTAGAGATCATTGAAAAACTGCCACCACCAACAAGTGTGAAGGGTATCAGAAGTTTTCTAGGACATGCAGGATTCTATAAAGATTCATAAAAGACTTCTCAAAGATTGCAAAGCCACTCAACAACTTACTCAATAAGGATACTTCTTTTAATTTTAATGCTGAATGTTTGTACGCTTTTGCACTGTTAAAACAGAAATTAATTTAAGCCCCTGTGATAATTGCACATGATTGGAATTTATATTTTGAATTAATGTGTGATGCAAGTGATTATGTTATAGGAGCAGTATTAGGCCAAAGAAAATCTATGATCTTTCATGCTATACATTATGCTAGCAAAGTTCTTAATGCAGCCCAAATTAATTATGCAACTAATGAAAAGGAATTATTAGCTATAGTATATGCATTGGAAAAAATTAGAGCATATTTGATTGGTTCATCTGTTACTATATATATTGATCATGCAACAATCAAATATTTGTTAACTAAATTAGATTCTAAACCTAGACTAATTAGATGGATTTTATTGTTGCAGGAATTTAATTTGGTGATCAAGGACAAAAAGGGCAGTGAAAATTTGGTAGCTGATCATTTGTCCAGATTAGCCAATATAGAAGTGACTAATAATAAATTAGAAGTACAAGAGGAATTTCCAGATGAAAAACTGATGATGGTACAAGAAAGGCCATGGTTTGCTGGCATGGCAAATTTCAAAGCTGCAAAAGTTGTCCCAGAAGATTATACTTGGCACCAAACGAAGAAATTCTTTGAAGATGCACATTATTTTGTATGGGATGATCCTTATCTTTTCAAAATAAGAAGTGATAACTTGCTAAGAAGATGTGTGACAAGCAAAGAAGCTAAAAGCATTCTCTGACATTGGCACAATTCTCCTTATGATGGACATTTTAATGGAGTAAGGACTGCTACAAAAGTTCTCCAATCTGGTTTTTTCTGGCCTACTTTGTTTAAAGATGCACGCAACTTTGCACAACAATATAGTAATTGTCAGAAGATAGGGGAATATCAAGAAGACAGGAAATTCCCCTGAATATCATGTTGGAAGTAGAAATATTTGACTACTGGGGAATTGATTTTGCAGGACCTTTCCCATCCTCATTCTCTAAAAAATACATCTTGGTAACAGTTGATTATGTGTCAAAGTGGGTGGAAGCAGTGGCTACTATAAAAGCTGATGCCAAAACGATGATAAAGTTTTTAAAGAAGAATATATTTTGTAGTTTTGACACTCCCACAGTCCTAATTGGTGATGGAGGGTCACATTTCTGTAATATTCAACTTCAAAAATGTCTGGAGCATTATGGAGTCATACATAAAGTCGCATCACCTTATCATCCACAAAATAATGGTCAAGTAGAAGTTTCAAACAGAGAAATTAAAATAATATTAGAAAAGACTGTTTCATCTTACAGAAAAGATTGGTCAATAAAATTAGATGATGCGCTTTGGACTTATAGGACTACATATAAATCTCCCACTGGGTTATCTCCTTTTCAACTTGTCTATGGTAAGTCATGTCATCTCCCAGTGAAAATGGAGCATAAAGTGTATTAGGCTTTAAAATTTATAAATTTTGATCCAAAAGCATCAGTAGAGAAAGAAAAATTCAGATGCATGAATTAGAAGAAATGAGACTTAATGCATATGAATCGTCCAAGTTATACAAGGAGAAAATTAAGGCATATCGTGATAAGAAAATTCTAAAAAGAGAATTTCATCCAGGCCAGTCTGTGTTGCTATTTCAAGATTAAGACTTTTCCCTAGGAAATTAAAATCCAAATGGTTAGGGCCATTTGTGATAAGATTTGTTAAACCTTATGGTGTTGTGGAATTAAAAGATCAAGCAACAAGAAGCACATGGGCAATCAATGGGCAAAGAATTAAAGCATATTTAGGAGATGTAGTGAACCAGCTTCACTTCATCACGTACTTGGATGAATCATAAAGTAAACAGGCATTGAGCTAAAGATGTTAAACAAGCGCTCTTGGGAGGCAACCACTGTTTTACCTTTATTTTCTTTTCTTTTTGCAATTTAAATTTTTATTATTATTGCATTATAATTTGAGTATGAACAAATTTGAACAATGCTGAACTAGATTTATGTGAAAACTTTTTGGGTTGTTAATTTATCATTGAATTTCATTGGAGTATCATGTTAACAACCAAAATTCACTAAAATTCGCTCAAGCGACGAACAATTCGCTCAAGCGAATTTATGTTGTTTCTCTCTATTTCTCTTCGCTCAAACAAAAAATTTCGCTCAGATACTTTCGCTCAAGCAACAAATTATTCGCTCAAGTGAAAGTATGTTACTTCTCTCTGTCTTTGGGTCGCTCAAGCGAATCTTAAGTGAACTGATTTTCACTTGAGCGAAAGTGGCCATATTTGTTTTTTTAAAAACGCAAACTGGGTCAGTTTTCAGTATTTCCCAAATCCTATTTTGAGAACCCACTTCTCTCCAACTAATCTCTTCTCTCAATCAAGCATAAATACTTCAAATTTCTACTCCCAATTCACCATTCCAAGTATTCTAGGGTGTGTTAACAACATTTCACTGATTGAAATCCTGCAATTTCCATCTTTTCTCCATTCATCCTCTCTAAATTGTGTTTAAGCAAATTTTCTGCAATTAAGGTAACATGTTAAGTTATTTTTTGTGCTTTGTGCCTACTATTGATTGGATTTGTGTTTGTGGTTGGATTGAATGGCTAGATTGCATATTTATGGGTTACAATTTGTGTTGCATGCCAACTGTTCGATAAAATGCCTCAGAGTAGATGACTTAGTTTTTTTTATGATATAAAGCTTGTATTTGCTCATGGTTTGCTTAAATGTTTAATTGGGAAAGGATACATGCTAGGAATTTGAGTCATAGGAGTTCCAAAATTAGGTGCATACTAACTATTTGATGAAATGTCTAAGTATGAATCATAGTTGTGTTATTGCAATTGAACCTCTGAATTAAACTATAAGACATTATTAAGACCTAAAGTAACATTGTATTCATGATAGGATCAATATATTCGACTAAACGTTAATTATCTTTGGTTATCATGATGATTGCTGATGGGTCCAAGAAGAGAATCGCATGGTGCTTCATCATCCAGAGCTGCTGAGAAGAGACCTAGAAATGAGCCTGAAGGCATCTAGGTAGATAGAAGCAGATTTAGGGATCCTGAGAGGCAGGCAATATTTGAAAGAATTAGAAACTGGACCTTCATTCCGAAAAGGAGAGTGGAGTTGAATGAAGGATAATTTTCAGAGTTTAATAATGAGATAACACGCAGGAATTGGAGGCAATTGGCGCTCCCAATGCTAAAGCATGATCCTGAAATAATTAAGGAGTTCTACGCCAATGTTTCGGTCGTAGAAGGATTCCGATCTCACTCAAAAGTGAGGGGTCGTTGGGTTCCTTATGATCGAGATGCGATCAATAATCTGCTAGGAAATCCTCTTTTTCTGGAAGAAGGTCACATTTGCGATTACCAAACCATCTGAAATAGTAGGCGGTTAAGTACAATGCATTTTAGAGATGTTGACACAGTCAGGGCCCTATGCTTACCTGGGAGAACCTTTGAAGAAAATCATGCTGGTAAAACATTAAGAATATTGAGGGCCAACATGACTACTCTAACTCAGATGTGGACTTCATTCCTACTGGCTAACATAGTCCCCATCAAGCATGAAGCACTTGTTGGATTTGATGAAGACATATAGAGTTTATAGATTTTATTTTGTGGGTGTGTAGGTAGATAGGTTATAGGTTTTGAATTTAATCTCTTGATAGTTTCAGTAGATCTTGTGATAAGCGCCTATAACTATTGCATTTCATAGAACTTATTTTACTGCATGAAAAACCAATCTTTAAGCATTAAAAGAACAAACGGAGTTTTTCAATCTATTAAAAAGAAGTTTTAATCTGTTAAAATCACTTAAAATAGGAAATGTACATATACAGCCAAAATTTTAATTGATTGAATCGCAGAATCAACAGGTTAAAATGTTCTTGATGGTTTTTCATATTAAGGGGTTCACAGTATTAATCTGTTGAATTGAGAAATCAATAGATTAAAATGTTCTAGTCATTTTTCATTTCAAAAGTATCTCATAATTTTAATCTGTTGAAATCAAGTTCAATCTGTTGAAATAAAGAGATGTCATTTTTCATTTTAAAGTATCTAAGAATTTCAATCTATTGAAATAAATTTTAATCTGTTGAAACAAAGAGATCATTTTTCATTTTAAGGTATCACAGAATTTCAATCTGTTGAAATAAATTTTAATCTCTTGAAATAGATAGATCATTTTTCATTTTAAGGTATCACAGAATTTCAATCTGTTGAAATATATTTTAATCTGTTGAAACAGAGAACTACCATTTTTCTTCTAAACTATTTCAATCCATTGAAAGCTCAAATTAACCGATTGAATGAGTTTTTGTTATAAAAAGAGGCTGAGATCAAGAGGGGGGGTGAATTGATCTTTGAAAGATTTTCGCAATTAACAGATTATCTATTTCAAAAGTTAAGATTTCATATTTGTTTTTGAATCACACAGCAAGCAATCAAAAAATAAATGCAGCAACAGAATTAAAGAAGAGAAAGGTTTAGAAAGATATCACCAAGGTTTATACTGGTTCACCCAATCCCAGGGCTACGTCCAGTCTCCAGCCAAATTCTAGTTGGGTTCCACTAGATTGAATGTTTTACAGATTACAACCTTAATCACACACTCAAGTTCTGATCGATCATATCCGATTCTTATCGGTCATAATCGCATTCTGATCGGTCATATATTATACCAAATGAAATTAATCGATTAAAACAAAGTTGTATCGATTAAAATACTGCCAAAACACTTCTCTAAACATTTTAAGTGATTTTAATCGGTTATTTCGAAGCTGTATCAGTTAAAATACTGGCAGAAG
>OY731401.1:10796894-10809033 GCA_963425845.1 Sphenostylis stenocarpa
GGATGACTACTCAAGAAAAGCCGAAAGCAGTCAAATCAACACAAGCAGAGACTCTCCGTAGAGTCGCGCTGATCCAGCGCCTGAGCGAATCGAGTAAGTCGCATTACCACCACGATGGGGGTTCATACCCATCCGGTCCCGCACAACGGATCGTACCACCACGATGGGGGGCTCATACCCATCCGGTCCCACACAACGGGCTGTACCACCCACGATGGGGGTTCATACCCATCCAAGTCCCATACAACGGACTGTACCACCACGATGGGGGTTCATACCCATCCGGTCCCGCACAACGGGTCGTACCACCACGATGGGGGCTCATACCCATCCGGTCCCATACAACGGACCGTACCACCACGATGGGGGGCTCATACCCATCCGAGTCCCATACAACGGACTGTACCACCACGATGGGGGTTCATACCCATCCGAGTCCTATACAACGGTGTACCACCCGATGGGGGCTCGTACCGTCCGATCCCGCACAACGGATTGCAATTACCGGCTGATGAGGGGTTTATACTCATCAGCAGAAGGATCGGCTACGTCGGGAGTAGTATCCAGAGGTTCTACCACGTGTCCATCGAAAGGATCGGCTACGTCGAAGTAGTATCCTGGAAGTGCACGAACACAAAAATCATTCCCCGGAGAGTCGGCGCATGAGCGACACGAGCGATAAGCCGCCATCACCACCGGTCCTACGCGGTGGATTGCGCCGGCCCGGATAGGGGGTTTATACCTATCAACCAACACACGAGAAGCGCCTTGTCGGCGCATGAGCCACCGACTCCCCAAGGAAGCCGCCACCACCGCTGATCCTACGGCCGAGGGCTGTACCCGGCTGATAGGGGGTTTATACCTATCTACACGCACCATTGCACCTGGATCCCCGGTGAAGTCACAATTACCACCACGATGGGGGGTTCATACCCATCCGGTCCCACACAACGGACCAGTACCGGCTGATGGGGGTTTATACCCATCAACCAAAGGATCGGCTATGTCGAAGTAGTATCAGGAGGTTCTATCACGTGTTCACCAAAGGGATCGGCTACGTCGAAGTAGTATCTCGAAGGCACACGACCACCACATCTCCCCGAGAGGATCATCGCGTCACAAGATGGGACATCCGAAAGGCAACCGGGCAAGAGGGTCAACTCCTTTACCCCAGGTCGATCATCCCGACAACGAAGGCCGGCGGTCGGTTGGATGGGTAAAGGGAGCAGCTGTAGACCCCAAATCTTGCCGGGCTCCAAATAAAGTCGAGAAGATCCCCTATTCGAAGACAGTAGAAGCCTAACAAGCCACTAGGAGAGACTATTAGGCTCCCGTACCAAGATGGGAAGGTTTTTCGGCCCAAAATAAAGTTTCTCGCGTGGAAGGGGACTCCGGGTCAAGTCTCGCTCAAGCGAGTACGTCCGCCGCTTGAGCGGCGAGTGCCGCAAACAAAGAGGACTTCCGAGTCGAATCTCGCTCAAGCGGCGGTGTACTCGCTTGAGCGACGGATGCTTGCAACCAAAGGGGACTTCGGGTCGAGTCTCGCTCAAGCGGCCGATGTACTCACATGTACTCGCTTGAGCGACAGATGCTCCAACGAGGCCGGGGTCTCGTTCACCCGAGCCGGGGTCTCGTTACCAGCGAAGCGAGGCCGGGGTCTCGTTCACCTGGCACGGGGTCTCGTTGCCAACGAAAATGAGACCGGGGTCTCGTTCACCCAGACCGGGGTCTCGTTGCCAACGAAAACGAGACCGGGTTCTCGTTCACCCAGACCGGGGTCTCGTTGCTTATGCAAAACGAGACGGCGGTCTCGTTGTACGAGACGGCGGTCTCGTTGCTTCTGCAAAACGAGACGGCGGTCTCTTTGTACGAGACGGCGGTCTCGTTGCTTCGTCCAAACGAGACGGCGGTCTCGTTGTGCGAGACGGCGGTCTCGTTTGCGTCGAGCGAGACCGGCGGTCTCGCCACTGACAACGCGGAAACCTATAAATAGGGGCTCTCCCCCCTCATTTCCACACACCACAGTCTGCATAGCTCTCCCTTCTCTCTAAAACTTCTCTCTAGAATCCCTCCGACGCATTTCCGGAGTTTTCGAGTGTTTTCAAGAGTGATTTTCGGCGTTCGAGAGGTTTCGACGTCTTGTAGAGTGAAGGGCTGCCATAAAGCACCCTATTTTTCCGGAGAATTAATATAAAAAGCGTGCTTCGGAGGTTCAAATTCTCTCTTTCCACCTTTACCGCTTTTATCTTAAATTATGCGGTAGACATTAGGGCCATGTAGTCATACTTTTAAACTCCGCGAGAATAAAAAGGGCAAAAAGTGCGTTTTTCTAGTTTATCAATAAAAATAAGCCGGCCTATCATAGGGAACCCGAAAGGGGCGTCGCAAAGGGACTAATACTCCCTTTGCACGTAACCAACTCCCTTACCCAACTCTGGTTCTAATGACCAAGGTTGGTTTTCGAAAACCAACGCCTTTTTAAACCCCTTTTCCGATGTTTATGGTAAAAATATCGGTGGCGACTCCATAGAACCCAAAATAAATAAGTCCTTGGATTAGCCCGGTTATCGGACAGCCCAAGGACACCTTTCGAAAACCTCGTCTTTAGGTTAGCCCGGTTATCGGACAACCTAAAGACGTTGTACCCACCAATAAAAAACGCGAAAATCAAGAGGGTCGATAAAACCATCGCGTCGCTCCGACCGCCTCTTTTTGACGGCGGCGACAGCTGCCATCATCCAACTACCATTCCAACAGACTACCCTGATAGGAAAAGGGAACATCCAGGGTTGGAAAGTCTCAATATTAGAAGACCATCTGTCCGACTTGGCTGAAAGGGCAAAATGGGTCGCCTTTAACAAAACCTTGGCTTTAATCATATTTGGAACGATCTTGTTTCCCTTCCACCTCGACACAGTGGATCAAGTCGTCATGGATGCCTTCTTCGCCTGGGACGTGAACTCGAAGAGTCCCTTGCCTGCAATTCTCGCCGACACCTTGCTCTCGGTGGAATTCTGCCACTAGAAGCAAGGAAAAACACTTCGTTGTTGCTCTTCACTACTCTTTGTGTGGGGCATCACACATTTTTACGCTTCTAGTCACATGGGGATGTTCCCCGACCCTTTGAGGAGCTTCTCCAAAATCCCTCTCCAACGACGCTTAACCTCAGAATGGAAGGACGAGTTGGAACAATGGGACGCCAACCATTTATCCTGGGTCTGCCCTTGGTTCTGACCCGGTCCAGTCCTCATCAGATGTGGAGACTATCCGAACGTACCCTTGATAGGACTTAGAGGTTGCATAGCCTATTCACCTAGAGTAGCTATGAGACAACTCATGAGGACTCAAACTACAATTTCTCGAGGGGAACTTGGAGGACTGTGTTTCTTCGGAGACCCATGCACAATTGCCAACTCACTAGCCGTGAGAAAAGCATGGGAGAAGCCAGTCTTTATGGGAGACAGAGAACTAGGAAAAGCTCGAATGGCTATCTCCGGTGACTATGAGGTGTGGAGAAAAAGAAGAGGGATGTCTCAACCATCCACCTCATTCCTTACAAGCGCCAATAGTGAAGAGCTGCAAGCTCAAGTCGATGTCTTGACCCAGAGGATAGAAATCATGGGAGCCCAGATGAGGACCCTTGAGGAAAGAGAACAAGAATCTATCCTCACCATAGATGGTCTGCAAAGGCAATGCAAGAAAAAGGATCATGAAATAGAGCGCCTCAAGGATCAGTGTGCTGACTCTAATGAGCAAGCTATCTGAGCATCCAAAGCTGCTAGAACCAGCTCGGATAGCCAACTTCAAGAAATAACCGCCAAATCAGCACGCCTTGAGGCCGAATCAGCAAAACAGGCTCAGACGATCAAGGATTTGTTGCAAGACCTCACCAGGACTTAGTCAAAAATACGCCAAGAGAGAGAGGCCAATCGGAGACTCAACAAAAGTCTCGCTGAGCTACGCTGCAAAGAAAGAGACGGGCTAGCTCAGTACGGACAAGTACTACAAGAGAAGGACGGAGCCCTTGCAAAACTCGATGAACTACAAGCCTTGGTCGTCCATCAAGAGGCGAAGATCAAAGAGGCTCAAAAGTATAGTGAATATATGAGCCAGGCGGTCCAAAAGCAAAGTGAAGCACTTGCTCATCACGTCCGGGGGGCCGAAAGAGAATTACATAGAGATCAAGACCCGCCTGTGGGTTTCTTTAGGCTTTTCCGTTTCTGCCAAAAGTTGCTTCGTACTATGGAGTAGGGGAATGTACACCTTCCAACGGATAAATGAAATTTTTCTTTATTCAACAATTGTCTACTTGCATGCATATCATTCATTTGCATATTTAATTTCCCCTCCTTCATGCTTAATAAATAAGATAATAAAAAGGAAGGATTAACTGACACGTCTTCCAAATCAGAAGAATGGAGAGAAAGCCACTCCTAATCAAGTTTACCCTAACGGTTGACTCGCCGCAAGAGGACAATAAGCCTCGACCGTTGGTCCTCAAAAAAAGGGAAGAGGGGGCAAGGACACCAGTGCGACTATTTATGCCACGTCCTTTCCCCTACGAGTCAAATAAAGTTGTACCGTGGAGATATGAAGAATCTTCACCAATAAAAGAAGATATCTCGAATATAGCCGGCATTGGGGGCATGACTAGAAGTTGAAGAATATATTCCCCCAAGGACCCACAAGAAGAAGTCCCCAAAAATAAAGGAAAAAATAAAAATACCAAAGAAAAAGAAAATAAAGAATCCAAGGAGGAGACAGAGGAATTACTCCAGTTTTTATGGCAAAGCGAGTATTCCATTATCGACCAGCTCAATCATACACCTGCAAAGATAACCCTATTATCTCTAATGATGAGCTTGGAACCGCATAGAAACGCCCAGATGAAGGTCTTGAGCGAAGCGCACATACCTCACACCATATCCCAAGAAAAGGTTGAGAGGATCGTCGGTCACATTATGGCAAGCGATCACCTCACCTTGACAGAGGAAGAACTCCCCCTCGAGGGATCAAACCACAATAAGCCCTTGCACATCTCCATCAAGTGCAAGGAGTACCTCATCGCTAAAGTTCTTGTGGATAATGGGTCATCCTTGAACGTGATGCCCATGTGCACACTAGACAAGTTGACTATCCAAGGAACCCGTCTGCGCCCAAGCGGTACTATCGTTTGAGCCTTCGATGGATCAAAACGAGAAGTAGTGGGAGAAATTAATCTGCCAATCCAAGTTGGACCCACTATCTTCGACGTCGATTTCCATGTAATGGATATTACTTCAGCATACAGCTGTCTCCTCGGCAGGCCTTGGATTCATGACGCTAAAGCAGTACCTTCAACGCTCCACCAAAAGTCAAGTTCATAGTGGATGAGAAATTGGTCACGGTCCAAGCAGAAGACGATATCCTGATCAGTGGACCGTCCACCCAACCTTATGTGGATGCGGCTGAAGAGGCCCTTGAAACATCTTTTCAAGCGCTCGAAATTGCCAACGTAGAGAGACTTCCCAAAAACACAAAGGTAGCCCGAATGTTGATGAAGCATGGTTACCATCCTGGCCAAGGACTGGGGGCAGATTCCCAAGGCATAAGGGAACCCCTAGAATTCAAAGACAATCCTTTCAAGTGTGGCCTAGGATATGACCCTACTAAGGGCCGAGCAGAAGGAAGAAAAGGAAAGTCTCCCCTCCGCACACTCAAGCAAATATTTCGAAGCGGAGGGATGCAAGCGTCAAGAGCTACCCTAGTCATTAGGAGACCTTTTTCTTCATTTAAGGGATGTAAACCCAATGATTGTTAGAGATTATCCCCCGGGGCTAGCTCGACCCCCGGGCATTGTAGGGCACATATTCCCTTATTAATTAATAAAGAATATACTTCTTACTATATGTTTCTCTTCTTGCTATTTCATGACTAAACCCCACAATAACCTTGTCTAAGTAAACGAAAAAAGAAGAATAAAAAGCGCATCCAAATAATCAAAATTCGCCATTGCCATTACGATCAAGCTAGTTGATAAGAAGCACCAAATAAGACTTCACCTCACCATAAAGAAAGTCATGCTTCGCCAATATTGTGAAAAAATAATAATAATAATAAATACACAAAAAAAGAAAAAAGCCCATAGAAGCCAAAGGCAAAAAAAAGGGGCAAAATACCCGGCAGGAAACCCATTAAGGGGGCTACGCAAAAGATAGGGTCGACCTGGTAGGATACCCAAACGGTAGGAAACCCATATCGGGTCCTAAAAGCAGTCTTCGGTATGTCTTCGGTATTTCAGAACCTTGGGAATATTAATCTGTTTTCTGCTCATTTCGTGAATGAATAACCCCATCTTCTCTTGATTCCCATTGAACCAGGTTTCAATGCGCTCTCCTCCTGATGTTTCTTAGACAACAGCTGAGGATTCTCCTCTACTAAACTTCCTCCTTCCAGATTTGGTGCGCTTGAACATGTTGTTTGAGAGATGAACCGAATACAGAAAAGAGAGAATATTTTTCCAAGAAGGAGTACAAGATTTTCGAATCAACTATTGCATACTAAAAGGAATGAGAGAAACCGGACCCTTCATCTACTTTGAATAGTCAATTTTGTCTTTTAGTAAATTACCTCAGTTCTGCTTCGTGTGTCAGAGATGGAAAAGACAGAGAGAGAGAGAGAGAGAGAGAGAGAGAGAGAATGGGTACTGTAACACTCGATTACCTGCATTTCTTCACATCTGATTTCCAATCACAGTCTTTCAGCTTTTATTGGATAACCATTACATTTAAGAGAGTAGCTGAAGTTGTTTGTAGTTGCAAAGCACTTAACTCAATCTGCAGTAAATAATCAGAAGCAAAGCACTTAACCAATTGATTTTCCATAAAATCAATTGATTTTCAATTAATGATATAGACACAGATTATCAAAAGTAAAATAAATCGATTAAATCAAAGATTTAATCGATTAATTCAAAAAAGAAAACATTCAGAGCTAAGATTTATTGAAATAAATCAATTAAAAACTTATTTAATCGATTAATTTGGCAATAAATCATGAACAGAGATTGAGAATCAGGAAATCAACAGATTATTTCGCAATTTCAATCGATTAAAACATATAGTTTGACAAGTATTTCAAAATTTTCAGACAACTTAATCGATTGAACATATTATCAACCTGTTAAAAAGCACAGAACCATAATAAAGAATCAATTATACAATACTAGATAAATCCAAAATTCCTAATTCAGTTCTAAGCATATTAAGTCTATCTCTAGGTAGTGGTTTGGTGAGCAAGTCAGCTAATTGTTTCTCAGTATCAATGAATAAAATTTCACAATCACCCCTAGATACATATTCTCTAATAAAGTGATGTATAATTTCAATATGCTTAGTTCTAGAGTGTTGAATAGGATTCTTAGTTAGATTGATTGCACTAGTATTATCACAAACCAGAGGTACCGTGTTGAGAAACACCCCATAATCTTTCAATTGTTGTTTGAGGTAGATACTCTGAGCACAACAACTCCCAGCTGCAATGTATTCAGCTTCTGTAGTTGAAAGAGCTACACATGCTTGTTTTTTGCTGTGCCATAATATGAGACTACTTCCCAGTAAATGACATGTACCAGAGGTACTTTTCCTATCCAATCTACATCCTGCAAAGTCAGAATCAGAAAATCCAACAAGTTTAAGAGAGGCACCTTCAGGATACCATAGTCCAACATTAATGGTTCCTTTAAGATACTTGAGAATCCTTTTAGCAGCAGTGAGGTGAGATTCCTTTGGATTTGCCTGAAATCTAGCACAAAGGCAAACATTAAACATAATGTCAAACCTACTAGTAGTTAGATATAGAAGAGATCCAATCAAACCTCTATATTTAGTTTGATCAACAAATTTCCCTTTTTCATCTAAATCTAGACAGCAGTTAGTAGACATGGGTGTGGAGGATTCTTCGTAATTATGCATATCAAATTTCTTCAACAACTCATTACAATATTTAGATTGATTTAGGAAAATACCATTCCTTATTTGCTTAACCTGAAGACCAAGGAAGAAATTCAGTTCTCCCATCATAGACATCTCAAATTCACTTTGCATTTCCTTCACAAATTTATTACACAAGGCATTATTAGTAGAACCAAAAATGATATCATCAACATAAACCTGCACCAGAATAATACCAGATCCAGATTTCTTAATGAATAAGGTTTTGTCAACTTCACCTCGTTTGTATCCTTGATCAATTAAGAAATTACTTAGCCTCTCATACCATTGTCTAGGAGCCTGCTTTAATCCATAAAGAGACTTTTTCAGCTTGTAGACATGGTCAGGATGTTTGTGATTTTCAAAACCAGGAGGCTGAGAAACATAGACTTCTTCATTGATGAGTCCATTTAGAAAGTCACTCTTAACATCCATCTGAAGTAATCTGAAACCACTAATACAGGCATAAGCTAATAACATTCTAACAACTTCAAGTCTAGCTACGGGTGCAAAGGTTTTATCAAAATCAATTCCTTCCTGTTGATTATATCCTTTGGCTACCAACCTAGCTTTATTTCTAGTAATAATACCGTGTTCATCTTGAAAGAATTAATGGTTGAGTTCAAGAGGGGGGGTGAATTGAACTTTAAAACTTTTTCGCAAATCTTACTTTCTTTTGGAAGAATGAGTTATCTTTATTCAATCTTTGCAAAGGTAATTTGATTTAAACACAGTACAATTAAAGACAGAAATTAAAAGAGATGAAAGAAGAATATTAACACACAAGTTTATACTGGTTCACTCTAATCCAGAGTTACATCCAGTTCTTGACAAACCAGTCAAGTTTCACTAATACCAAGTGAAAAATTACAACCAGTAGATACTCACCAATCTACCCCAAGAACAATCTTGCAAAACCCACAAGACAGAATCTTGAAAACCACCCAAGTAACCAAATCCAAGTCATCGTACCAAGTGCAGATTACAATCCAACCCGCACAATCAAACTTTACAAAAGAATATGAAAAGAATAAACCTGGACTTGAAGTTTCTAATTGTCCAGAACCAATTCTATCAAGCACTTTCTCTCTTTGAATGACCACAATTCTAATCACAAGCACCTTATGATATGAAAAAGATTCTTGAATGCAGAGAAAGTCACGTATGAAAGTTTCACAGATTGATTTCACAAGTTTTCTCAAGTAGTGTGTTGTATTGTATATTCAAAAGATAGATCAAATCTGTATATATAGAGTAAATCGAGAAAAACAGAACGTTTCATCTGTTAAAAACTGTTTTAGAGAGTCAAAAGATAAGTTGGTTAGCAGTAAAACAGGTTTAGAAGAGAATCTGATCGATTAAAACAGAAGAATGATCGATTAGACTGAGTTATGATCGATCAGAATAAAACTATGATCGATTGAGTTATGATCGATCAGAATAAAACTATGATCGATCAGAATGAGTTATGATCGATTAGAACAAAACTATGATCGATTAGAGTATTATTTCAATCGATTAAAAGATCGATTCAATCGATTGATTTCATTTAAAGTTCCTTTTAATCGATTAAGACATCGATTCAATCGATTGAATTCATTTAAAGTTCCATTTAATCGATTGATTCGAGTTTTAATGGATTAAAACAACTTAATGAAAAATGACAGCACTCTGTTTCAATCGATTGAAAATCATTTCAACAGATTTAAAATCATTTCAACAGATTGAAAAATGCGAAACTTGATATTGAAAATTCATTGAGTTATTTTAACTTGTTGATTCCGCGAATCAATCAATTGAATTTTCGATTATGTATGACCATTTATTATGTTAAGTGATTTTAACAGATTGAAAATCCTTTTCAACAGATTGAGAAAAAACTTAGTTAATTCTTTTAATACTTAAACGTAAGTTTTTCATGCAGAAAAATGATTTTCAATGAGATGCATCATTTTAAGGTGCTTATCACAAAATATAATGGCCTATCAAGAGATTAAGTGCTTAAACTTAAAACCCTAATCATCTACACACCCACAACCTAAGTTATATCTATGTCTTCATCAAATCCACCAAGTGTTTCACATCTAATTTGTTTTTGAATACCCACTTAGTACCAATTATATTGATATCTTTGGTTTTAGGAACTAATTCCCACACATTATTTCTTTCAAACTGATTAAGTTCATCATGCATGGCACTAACCCAATATTCATCATTTAATGCATCCTTAACAGTTTTAGGTTCAATTTTTGAAATGAATGCCATATGATTGCAGAATTGATTAAGAGAATTTCTAGTGGATACTCCCTTATTGATTTGCCCAATAACATTGTCTAGAGAAAGATCTATTGGGACAATCCATTCTTTAGGAAGCTCATCCAAGATATCTTCTTCCTGTTCTCCAACAATTCTTTCTGGTGGATCAGTTTTTGTAGGATCAATTGATTGATCACCTTCTTCGACAGTATACTGATCTGTATCTCTGGGATGTTTTAACTGATAAGAATTATCAGCTAATTCGTCATCAACTACAGCATTCTGTTGTTTTACTCGCAACACTCAAGGAGACTCATTAAAAACAACATGTACTGATTCTTCAACAGATTTTAGTCTTAAATTATAGACTCTATATGCATGACTATTAGAAGAATAGCCAAGAAAGATCCCTTTATCAGATTTTTCATCAAACTTGCCAATATTTTCTTTCCCATTGTTTAAAACAAAACATGTACATCCAAAAACCCTGAAATAGTTTATGTTGGGTTTTCTTCCTTTGTAAAGTTCATATGGGGTTTTCTTAAGAATGGGTCTAATCAAAACTCTATTCAAAACATGACAAGCAGTGTTTACAACATCTGCCCAAAAGTATTTAGGTAAAGCATTTTCACAAAGCATTATTCTAGCAAGTTCCACAATGGATATGTTCTTTCTTTCCACAACACCATTCTGTTGAGGAGTTCTTGGAGCAGAAAAGTTATGTTTTATGCCATACTTTTCACAGAATAATTCAAACTTTTCATTTACAAATTCTCCACCATTGTCACTTTGAATAGAAGTAATGAAATAACCTTTCTCATTATGTAAAACCTTGGCAAGCTTTTTAAAAGATTTGAAAGAATCTGATTTGGCTTTTAGAAAAATAGTCCATGTAAATCTGGAAAAATCATCAACAATTACCATGATATAAAGATTACCACCTAGGCTTTTATTTCTTGAAGAACCAACCAAATCTATGTGGAGTAGTTCCAAAGGTCTACAAGTAGAAACAATGTTTTTATTTGAAAAGGATTTTCTAGTTTGTTTACCTTTTAAACAAGCTTCACAAATTTTTTTCTTTCAGAATTTGAAGCTTAGGTAGTCCAGAAACTAAATCTTTAGTAATTAGTTTGTCAAGATGATTAAGATGAATATGTGCAAGCCTTCTATGCCATAACCAAGATTCTTCTTCTTTAGTAAGAAGACAACTTTGAGATGAGATAGAATGCTTAATATCTAGCATGTAAATGTTGTTTAATCTCTTACCAACCAACATTACCGTGTCAGATTTTGGCTCACAGATTAGGCAGATTTCTGGTTTGAAGATAACCTTGTGACCAAGATCACATAATTGGCTTATACTGATTAAATTGTGCTTAAGACCTTCAACAAGAAGAACATTGTGAATGGTCACGGTTTCACCATCTCCTATATCTCCAGAACCTAGGATTCTTCCCTTGTTGTTATCTCCATATGTCACGTGACCTCCAATCTTCAATCTCAGTTTCTGAAATTTGGAAATATCACTTGTCATATGCCTTGAGCATCTGCTGTCCAAGTACCAAAGTGATTCTTGCTGCTGTTCTTGAAAAATCAAGCATCAAGTATTTGGTACCCTTAAATACTTTGGGTCCTTATTGGTCAAATCTTCTGTTTAACATATTTTGGAACCCATCTCATTTTACCCTGTGGCACAAAGTGTTTTCTAATATGACAGAATTTTACAGTATGCCCTTTTTTCATACAATAATGACAAGATGAGAAAGGAGATGTTGTTGATTCATCATGCATTTCATTGAAAGCAGTTAGTAATGTGTTGTAATTCATTTCATTCTCTGTGGGGGTTGAACTTACATGGGATGAAGAGGATTCACAACTCAACCATTAAGCATAGATTTACTTCTTCACCTTCG
>OY731401.1:10809133-10869248 GCA_963425845.1 Sphenostylis stenocarpa
CGACGTTAAATTTAAACATTTAACGTCATCTCGTCATCTAACCGACGTTATTTGTCCGTTACTACGCTCGGATTTTTTATAACCGACGTTAAATATTGTTTCTTAATTACAAGTTTGCCACCGCATCTTGTACAACGTCGGTCTTCATAAAAACCGACGTTGGATGCTGTCGTAGTAAGTGTTTTCTGTAGTAGTGTGTTCCTAGACGTCAGAACGGACGACGACGACAACTATAAAAACATTTTAAGCAATAAAAAATACCGCTTACAATAAAAAGATCCTTGACAAAGTCGTATCATTCATACAACATCATTTCATAAGAAAAAACCAAGAGAGAAAATAAATGTAGCATGTATACACATCATTTTAATAGTGCATGTATTTTTGTAGTGCATGCATAAACACATTCGTTCTAGGATGCATTAGATATCTTTAGATAATAGTGAAAGAGACCCAAGTGCATTTATAATCTTCCTAGAAGAGATAAGTGCGCTAAGGTATGATGGTAACCTTTTGAAAAAAGGGAACCATCACACCAAGGTGGGTATGGTACTCCCTAAAGCATAAGCTTTTAGGAAAACACCAAAGCTATGGTCTAAGGCATATCTATCCCACATTGATCATTCATAATTAAAAAAAACAATAATAAAAATCTTTAAATCATTTAGAAAGTGGCTGGTCTTCTACCTGTTCTCACTCGCGCTTAAAAAGCCAAGAAGATGGAGCAATTAGAGGAGCAGAACCGTATGCTCACCGCTGAGCTTAATGTCATAAAGGAACAAATAGCATAGTTGACGAAGCTAATGTATTAGCAATGCTTCCACAATAGGGTCTCTGAGCAACAAATTTTTTCCCTAGAAGAGAAATTAAGGGCATTAGAAGGATACAACTTTGATGTAAAGGAGGTAACCGATGTACGCCTTGTCGAAAATACTCGATTCCCTCCCAAGTTTAAGAAATCCCACGCATCATTCAAGAAGTCCTTTGGCAAGAAGAAAGAGGGGAGCGTAAATGCCATCAACCTCACTACCCCTTTTTCCTATTCACAACCATCTAGGCAGTCACGCAGACAAGAGAAGAAATTCACTCCCATTCCAACCTCCTATGGAAGTCTGCTGCCATAATTGATAAAGGACCATCTCCTAACATATGTCCCTCCAAAGAAGATGGATCCACCCTACCCAAAATGGTACAAACCTAATGAGAACTGCGATTACCATTCAGGCGCTCCTGGGCATTCTGTGGAGAATTGCATGGCCTTGAAGTATAAGGTCCAAGATTTGTTAATGCTGGGTGGATCACCTTCAATGCTCCCAACGTGAATATCAAGCCTCTATCACAACCAGAATAGTGAGTCTGGGTAGACAAGGCCAGCTAACTAGGGCTCCCCCATGTTGTGCATCTTTTGGTTAAAAATAAAAAATAAAATAAAAAATAATAATAATAAAGCTTCCAATGCATCTCTCGTGGTCTCTGCCCGTGGCCGCGAGATCTTTTGATTAAAAGGGGCTCTGTATATATTTCTCTTTTCATCAATACAACAAGGAATTTTTCATAATATTCATATTCTTTTTGTTCTTTTCTCTCTCACTCCAAAATAATTAAATAAAATCTAAAACCAAATAAGGACCATATAAACAGTCATGTTTGTGATTGAAAACTCTCTGCGGGATCTGAAAGCCGAAGGCGAATGGATTGAGTCAGACAGTGAGGAGGGGACCATTTCCTCGGACATGCAAAGACTGTTGGAAAAATAAGCTCAATTGATACACCCCCATCAGGAAAAACTTAGGCCATCGATTTGGGACAAAGAGATAATAAGAAAGAAATAAATATCGGTACCCAAATTGATAATATCAGGGAAGGGGAAATAACACCTTTGCGATTATTCATGCCTCGTCCTTTCCCTTATACATTTGATAAAGCTGTACTGTGGATATGCACAGAAGAATTGTCCGTCAATGAAGATATCTCCAATATAGCCGGCATTGGGGGCAGGACGACAAGCAAAAGAATTTATTCACCTGAGGAGCTACAAGATAATGCTCCTAAAAACAAAGGAAAAATAAAGAAACTGAAGAGGAAAAGGAATAAAGAATCCAAGGGGAAGATTAAGTAGACCTTGGATTCACGGTGCTAGGGCAGATTCTTCAATGTTCCATAGAAAAATCAAATTCGTGGTAGGCGACAAGTTGATCATGGTGCAAACTAAAGACTACATTCGAATCAGCGAGCCGTCCACCATACCTTAAACGGATGCGGCTGAAGAGGACATTTGCCAATATGGAAAGACTTCCCAGTAATATGAAAGTGGCCCATGTCGCCGCCGTCAGAACGAGGCGGTCAGAGCGACACGATGGTTTCCAACTTTCCATTTTTCACGTTTTTATTAGTGTGGTTACAACGCCTTTAGGTTGTCCGACAACCGGGCTGAACCTAGGGGCGAGGTTTTCGAAAAGGCGTTCTTGGATTGTCCAATAACCGGGCTAACCCAAGAACTATTTTTGAAGGGTTCTTTTGGAGTCGCGACCGATGTTTTTACCTGAAACATTGGAAAAGGAGTGAAAAGGCGTTGGTTTTCGAAAAACCAACTTTGGTCATTAGAACCAGAGTTGGGTAAGGGAGTTAGTTACGTGTAAGGGAAGTGTTAGTTCCCTTACGACGCCACTTTCGGGTTCCCTATGATAGGACAACTATTCTAAGTAAATAAACCGGTGAAAAATACGCTTTTACCCATTTATTTGCGGAATTTAAATTTATGACTACATGGCCCTAATGTCTATTGCGTAATTTAAAATAAGGCAGTAAAAGATAGAGAGAGAAAGTAGAGACCTCTGAAGCAAGCTTTCTATTAATTCTTTGAAAATTACGGTGCTTTTTGGCAACCCGTCACTCTTGTACAGCGCTGGAATCTCTCAAAAACGCTATAAAAACCTCTAAAGACACTCAGAAGCTCCGAAAATGCGTCAGAGAGATTCTAGAGAGAGAATCTAGTGATGTGACTAGAGAGAGAATGAGAGAGGTATGTGGAATGAGGGGAATGGAGGCCCTATTTATAGGGATTCGCGTCTGTCAGGTCGAGACGGCTGTCTCGTCTGACAAGGTCGAGACGGTCGTCTCGACATTCCAGACCACCGTCTCGCCTTGCAGGAATGGCGAGACGGTGGTCTCGCCAAACGAGATGGCGGTCTCGCCACTTGCGCTAGGCGAGATGGCGATCTCGAATTTGAGACGGCGGTCTCGACCCTAAAAGGCGAAAATCCTTATTTTTGTGCCAAAAATCCCTCCTATCCTAGTATGGGGCCTAATAGTCTCTCCTAGTGGCTTCTTAGGCTTTGTCCATCTTCGAAAAGGAGGTCTTCTGATCTTTATTGTGAGGTCAGGCAAGATTTGGTGTCTACAGCTGCCCTCCCTTTACCTGACTAGTCGGTTGTCGGTTTGTTGTGCCAGACAGATCGATAAGAAGGTAAAGGAGTTGACCCTCCTGTCCGGTTACCCTTCGGATGTTCCGTCTTGCAACGGTTGATCTTTTGGGGAAAACTTGTGTTCGTGCACTTCCGGGATACTCCTTCTGACGGTAGCCGATCCCTTCGGTGGACACGTGGTAAAACCTCAGGATACTCCTTCTGACGGTAGCCGATCCTTTGGTTGATGGGTATAAACCCCCCATCAGGCTGGTAGTTGCAGTTCGTTGTGTGTCGAACTGGATGGGTATAAACCCCCCCACAGGCTAGTAGTTGCGACTTACTGATTCGGCTCGAGCGCAGATCAGGCGCACCGCGTGCGCAGGTTGATAGGTATCAACCCCCTATCAGGCTGGTACAGTCCACTGCGTAGGACTGGTGGTGGTGGCGGCTTACTGCTCGGGTGGCACATGCGCCCGGTGACTCCATGGGGAGTGATTTCTGTTTTGGTAAATGTTTTTGGACCTTTCGGGTAAAGTCTTCCGGTGTGTCGGGGATTCTTTGTTTTTTGGCTTTTCCTGATAGCCATCCAGCTTGTTGTTTGCTGGGGATTCTTTGTTTTTTATCCTTTGGTAGTGGTCATCCGACTTTGCTGGTTGTCGGGGATTTTCGATGAGTACCTCTTAGGTAGGCAGAAATCCTCTAGGGATTTGCTGATTTTGGTGACACCTCTTGAGTAGGCGGATATCCATTGAAAATTTGTTGATTTTGACAGTGCCTCTGAGTAGGCAGATACTCCATTGAGTTTTTAGTAATGCCTCTGAGTAGGCAGATGCTTCATCGGAAGTGAAGACTTTTGGCTGCATTTCTTTTGCCTCTAACTAGGCTGATATTCCCCTAAGGGGATGTTGGCTCTTGCTTGCCAGGTCTTGCCTATGTGTAGGCAAATGACATTCTGAGGATGAATATGAAGTTTTTCCTTTGCAGTAGGCTCATTGGGGATGATCTTTCTTTTTGATTGATCCACCGGGGAATTGGTTGACTTCTCGGGGGTCAGATTTTGGTAGCCCCTTTGGGGGAATGGAATCTTGGCTCCTTACTTGATGTGGGTGCGAGCTGACTTTTGTGGTGCTCTTATTCTGTTTGAAGGAATGGAATTTCCAATTCCTTCTTTTTTGTTGACTTGATTGACTTGATGTCGCTTGATTGACGACTTGCTCCATTTTCTTGAGGGAATTATTTAGAGACTCAATCTCAGTGATCCTGTTTTCAATCACAAACACGGAGCTAGTCTCCTTATATGTATGAATGCTTTTCGTTTTTTGTTATTTGTCTGAAGTAATTTTTATTTCTTTCATTTTTGACATTGACAAAGTTGTTTTGTGCGACTACTTGTGTGTGGATGCCCTAAATGCAATCTATTATTTTTTATTGATGCATCTGGAAAAGTGACTGGCATTCTCCTGCTGGACTTTTTATGATTATGATGAAGGGCCCCTCTCTTTTATTCATTTTTTGGTTTAGCCCTATCTTTTGCCTAGACCGCCCTTTTTGGGGTTTTCGGTCTAGCGGGCTGCCTTAAAATTTGCCTAGGATATCTTAGCGGGCTTTTTTCCTTTTTTATGAATGCCCTAACTTTTGCCTAGACTGCCCTTTGCAGGTTTTCAATCTAGCGGGCTACCCTAACTTTTGCCTAAGAATCTCCTAGCAGGCATTATTTTTTATTTTCATTTTTTGTTTATCTTCTATTTTTGAGAGATAGGACCCTATCATATGCATGTAATGTTTGCGATAAGCATCCTATAATGCTATTTCAATTAATATTTCAAAAGGATTAATCAAATGTACTTTTACTTCTGATGAGCTTCTGACATCATGTGCTTTCGTTGACAGGATAGGTTGTACCAATTTTTCCATCTTGACTTTGTCGTGACCAAAGAATGATGGTGTTGATTGCAGAGCGACTTGCCATGTCGGTGTGCCCCTCCCTTTCCTTGGGGATGTCAATCCTCCTATTGATTACTATCTCCACATTTCCCTACTAATTACTAGAATAATGTCGTAGTGATAAGGGTCAAGAGAAAAGAAGGAAGAGGATATTTAATTCAAAGGATTGTGTTTTAGAATTGTTTTATTTTGACAAAAAATGGTTTTTGTAAGCACGACTAGCCAAGGTTGGTTAGAGTGTTTAGGCTATTTAGACAAACGTTTTGTTTATGGTATGGCGTCTTATTCTATGGCGCTTGCTATGACTGATTGACTTCCCTAGTTCACCATTTGGGTTCTCAATCTAGGATGTTGTGTTTTGTTTTGTCCTAACTTTTGTCTAGGTTTCTTTTTTTGTTGCTTTGGGAAACCTAGCGGACTTTATTTTGTAATCCTAGTTTTTGCCTAGGCTACCCTTTATGGTTGTTCGGGTTTCCTAGCGGGTTTACCCTAACTTTTGCGTAGCCCCCTTGGTGGGTTTCCTACCGGGTATCTTGCCTTTTATTTTTGGCCTTTGGCTTCTATGAGCTTCTTTTGATTTTATTTTCTCTTTACACAATATTGGCGAAACACAACTTTATTATGATGAGGTAAAACTTTATTTTGTGCTTCTAGTCAATCAGTGGTGATGGATTTGACTTTTATTTTGGTCAATGGCGCAGTTTGATTACTTTGACGTGTTTTGAAAATGTTTGCTTAAACATGGTTATTAATGACGTTTAAATATGAATAGCAAGAAGAGAATCAGATAGTAAGAATGACATTCTTTGTAATTAATAGGTGTAGACCCCAAATCTTGCCCCGCCTCCAAATAAAGAGTAGAAGACCTCCTATTCGAAGATGGATGAAGCCTAAAAAGCCACTAGGAGAGACTATTAGGCCCCATACTAGGATAGGAAGGATTTTTGGCATAAAAATATGGGTTCTCGCCTTTTTGGGGATGAGACCGCCGTCTCGAAATCGAGACTGCCGTCTCGCCTCATGCAAATGGCGAGACCGCCGTCTCGCCAAACGAGACGGCGGTCTCACCACCTACGAATGGCGAGACGGCGGTCTCGCTTTCCCAGACGGCGGTCTCGCCACCTGCGAATGGCGAGACGGCGGTCTCGTTTTTCCAGACAGCGGTCTCACCACCTGCGAAGGACGAGACGACGGTCTCGTTTGGCGAGACGGCGGTCTCACCACTGTCAGGCGCGAAAACCTATAAATAGGGGCTCCCTCCCCTCATTTCCACACACCACACAACATTCTCTCCTCCGTCTCTCTAGGATTTCTCTCTCTAGAATCCCTCTGACGCATTTCCGGAGCTTCTGAGTGTCTTTAGAGTGATTTCTGAGCGTCTCGAGAGGTTTTCGGCGCTGTAGAGTGAAGGGTTGCCACAAAGCACCCTCTTTTTAAAGAGAATTAATAGAAGAAGCGTGCTTCGGAGGTTTATATTCTCCCTCTCCACTTTTACCGCTTTATTTAAATTACGCAATAGATAGGGCCATGTAGTCATAATATTTTAATTCCGCAAATAAAAGGGCAAAAGCGTGTTTTTCTGGTTTATTTATTAACAAAATAGTTGGTCTGTCATAGGGAACCCGAAAGGGGCATCGTAAAGGAACTAACACTTCCTTTACACGTAACTAACTCCCTTACCCAACTCTGGTTCTAATGACCAAAGTTGGTTTTTCGAAAACCAACGCCTTTTAAACTCCTTTTCTGATGTTTCCGGTAAAAACATCGGTGGCGACTCCACATAACCCTTCAAAAATTAGTCCTTGGGTTAGCCCAGTTATCGGACAACCCAAGGACGACCTTTCAAAAACCTCGCCCCTAGGTTAGCCCAGCTATCGGACAACCTAAAGGCGTTGTAACCACCCATAAAAAACGCGAAAACAAGAGGGTCAAAACCATCGCGTCGCTCCGACTGCCTCTTCTTTTTTGACGGCGGCGACAATAGGGAAATATGTGCCCTAAAATGCTCGGGGGTCGGGCTAGCCCTGAGGAGTAATCTCTAATAGTTATTGGATTTACAAACCCTAAGAATCAGAAGGAGAACACCTAATGACTAAAGTCTCTTTTGACGCTTGGACCCCTTTGTTTGGGAAAATCTGATTTGAGCTGCAGAGGGGAGACTTCCCTTTTCTGCATGTAGCTTGATTCTTTGTAGGGTCATGCCCTAGGCCAAGATTGTCTTTAAAATCTGGTGGCTCCCTTATTCCTTGAGAGTTTCTAATGAGTCCTTGGTTTGGGTGGCATCCATATTTCCTCATGATGTGGGTCACCTTCATATTGTTGGGGAAGTCTTTTCATATTGGCAAAAGATATTTCAAAGGTCCTTTTCAGTCGCATCCATTCAAGGTAGGGCAAACGACTTGCTGATCCGAATTTCTTTTTTAGCTCAAACCGTGACCAGCTTGTCGCCTACCGTGAGTTTGTCTCTTTGGCGGAGCATTGAGAGAACTACCTTAGCGTCGTGAATCCAAAGTCTACTCAGTTTCCTCTTTGGATTATGTTTTCCTTCGGTCTTTTATTTTTTCTTTATTTGTAGGAGCGTCATCTTACAGCTCCTTGGGGGAATAGATTCTTTCATTTCTAATTTTTCCCCCAATGCCAGCTATGCTGGAGATATCCTCATTGATGGGCGATGTTTTTGGTATCTCCACGGTACCACCTTATTCGATTTGAGGCGTGAACAAATGTAACGACCTCCTTGCCCCCTCTTCCTTATTATCTTCTTTAGGCGGATCAACTGTTGGAGAGAACTTGACGACAAAAGGTTTGCTCTTCATCTTATTCCAATTCATGGAAAGCACATCAATTAATCCTTTCTTTTTATTATCTTATTATTATTAAAGTAAGAAAGAATGCAATTTATGAATGCAATTTATGAATACAATAGACACTTGAAGAAATGATGAAAACAAACAGTTCTATTTATTTCATGCAGACAGTGTACATTCCTCAATGCAATTTTTTGAAGTACATTTTTTTTAAAGTGGAGAAGCCTAAATGAATCCATAGGCAGATTATAATTTCTATTTATTTTCTTTTTGACTTCCTGTGCATGGCATGCGAATGCCCTAATTCTCTTTTCATGGTATTGAGGAATGTCCACTTCTTCGATTGTCTATTATTAGATGCATGTTATGAGGATGAAGTTTGGTGGATGCATGTATGCAAGTGTTTGTTTTTTCCTAAACATTATCATGTTTTATTTTCTAACATGATGTATGATAGTGTTTGGGATTTTGTGTTTTTTTTTGTATGCGGATGAGGGCATGAAGAATACTAGCCGCTTTCTAGAATGAAAAAAGATTTTTATTGTTTAAAATGAATGATTTATGAGATGGATATTCCTTAGAATGAATGTATTTATGCATGCACCAATACAAAGGGTGGTAGATGTTCAAAGTGGCATAACTTTTGACTGAGATGTCCGATTTGGACACACAACATATCAAAACGAAGGGAAAAAGGTGAGGAATCAAGATATAAATATCCGGAGGGGATTTGACCCAGTAATTTTCCCAAAAAACGCTTCTAAGACCCATTTTTTAGGGATTTATTAAAATGATGTGTATGCATACTTTCCTTATGCATTTATTTTTTTCTCTTGATTTTTCCACTTATGACATGATGCAATATGAATGATACGACTTTGTCAAAATTATTTTTATAAATGTTTTGATTTTGTTATTATTATTTTATTTATTTTGGATTTATTGTTTTAGCCTTTTATCTTTTCTGTCGGACTGCGTGGCTACTTAGCTTACAAAGAACCTAAAACCAGGCTAGCTAAAAGGCAGACTGTCCGAGATAAAATGGTTTTATTGTAAAATTTTGTTTTTATTTGTTGTTTGGTTATGCTATGCAATCAAATGCAACAAACAAATGCACATACAATTCACTCATCCGCGAACAGGCGAGAAGTCATTTTAATCACGAGGTAGGGTTTTCATGCAGAAAAGTGCATTGGCAAAGGTAGGTTCTAACTGTTCTCACCAAGGCTTAGGCCCCCAAGGTGCCCCCATTATAGGGTCCCCACTCTCCAGCCTTCCGACCATGCTTAGCACTAAGGCCATAATCAGTCTTTGTGCCAAAAGAGGAAGGTTATCACCTTGAGTGGTGGTTTCCGATCACACTGGTGGGCACAAGGCCATCACTACAGTGACACTACTACAGAATGATCATTCAACGTCGGGTGTGGAAGGCATTCAACGTCGGTTCCAATGACGTCGTTGATTCAGGCGTCGTTGAATGTCAAAGGATTCTATGTCGGTTCAGAATACCCGACGTTGAAAGTGATATATATCTACGTCGGTTAACCAAATGTCCGTCGTAGAAATTAGTAAATTCTACGTCGGTTATTGAACTAACCGACGTTGAAAGTCCTTTCTCGCTCAAGCGACCGGTGTACTCGCTTGAGCGACGAAGCCTTCAAACAAAGGGGACTCTCGGGTTCTGTATCGCTCAAGCGACCTCTGTATCGCTCAAGCGACCGACGTTACAACGTCGGTTAATGCAATAACCCACGTAGAATATCCCTTTTTTTTTTTAAATGTAGGTCTGTTTTAGTGCCACCAACAGTACACGACCTGCTGTAATCTCAGTCCAGACAGTATATTTATTTCAGCTAATCACTAATATATAAAATGATAGATATATATATGTCAAAATCAGCCAAATTATGTACAAAATACACAAAAAATTATCAATCAATCCTATTCCTAACTACTTGTACAAACTTTTACGCCCATTTGTTTCTAACCATGTCTATAGTATCCATAGGCAAAGGTTCTATATCTTTAAATGCCTGTAAGAAGTTCACAATAATAGAATGGTAAACCCTAAGCAATAAAAATAAAGGAATTGAATATAATAGCAAATGTCAACTTACCTCATTCCAACTATCCTGAATGCTTACCAAAAATGATGAGCCACATCCAATACATTACATAGTAGCCGCACTCGTATCCTCCATTTTGTTTGTTACACTAAAAATGACTAAATATGTTAAAAATAACTATTAAATTTGAACATAAATTAATAGATAGTATAATATATATATAAAGGCTACTTACTTTGATAAAATTCCAATTTGGAGTTGTGCTTTTACTTGTGTGTTTTCCACCTAATGTACTACAAACCTTTAGAGCACTATATATTGAAAAGAAGGGGGTTAGAAATAGAATAATCAAGATGTTTAGACATAATATAAGAAATACTTACTCGTTTACAATATTTTTTAGCTCCATGTCAGGTTTCCTTCCCAATGAGCGAGAACCAACACACAAGATTCTGCTTTGGACAAATAACTAATAGTCGCGAGTGGTTTCTGTATATACACATGATTAGAATCTATTAAAAAAACTTGTGTAAAACCGGAAGAGGCTGGGATAACTTACGAACGATGGTATGCTCCAAGGTAAATATCTCTTTTAGAATCAGTGATCCAATTCTGCATGTAACTGAGAATTTGATCACGCTTATTCCCAGACTTTTGTATGGATTGAGGCTCGAAGAATCCATACACATGACTAATGCCCTGCTCCACTATCATTTCGTGCATCATCCTAAAATATGCCAATTTAAGTGAACTTATAGCTTATATATTTACTAAAATGAAAAGAGTCATGAAAGATATGAACTTACAATGTCCAAAATTGTAAAACAGCTATATTTAGACATTGAATGCCCATCCCAATCTCCAGGTGTAGACCCCAAATCTTGCCCGGCCTCCAAATAAAGACCAGAAGACCTCCTTTTCGAAGATGGATGAAGCCTAAAAAGCCACTAGGAGAGACTATTAGACCCCCATACTAGGATAGGAAGGATTTTCCATACAAAAATAAGTTTTCTCGCCTCTTTGGGACGAGACCGCCGTCTCGAAATCGAGACCGCCGTCTCGCCTTAAGCAAGTGGCGAGACCGCCGTCTCGTTTGATGAGACGGCGGTCTTGCCACCTGCGAATGGCGAGACGGCGGTCTCGTTTGGTGAGACGACGGTCTCGCCATCCGCGCAGGACGAGACGGCGGTCTCGCCATCCGCGCAGGACAAGACGGCGGTCTCATTGGGCGAGACGGCGGTCTCGACCCTGTCAGACGAGAACGGCGGTCTCGTCACTGTCAGACGAGAACGGCGGTCTCACCACTGTCAGGCGCGAAAACCTATAAATAGGGGCCTCCCCCCCCTCATTTCCACACACCACAAGCTTCTAGCTCTCCCTTCTCTCTAAAACTTCTCTCTAGAATCCCTCCGACGCATTTCCGGAGTTTCTGAGTGTCTTTGAGAGCGTTTTTTCGGCGTCTAGAAGAGTTTCAGACGTCTTGTAGAGTGAAGGGCTGCCAAAAAGCACCCTCTTTTAAAAGAGAAATAACAAAGAAAGCTTGCTTCGGAAGTTCAAATTCACTCTCTACTTTTTACTGCTTTAATTTAAATTATGCAATAGATTAAGGCCATGTAGTCATCATT
Source organism: Sphenostylis stenocarpa (assembly GCA_963425845.1). NCBI lineage: Eukaryota > Viridiplantae > Streptophyta > Magnoliopsida > Fabales > Fabaceae > Sphenostylis > Sphenostylis stenocarpa. Next base: position 10,820,983 of record OY731401.1, read on the forward strand.
TTAAATTCCGCACAATAAAAAGGGCAAAAGAGTATTTTTCGGTTTATTTATTAACATAAAAAGATGGCCTATCATAGGGAACCCGAAAGGGGCGTAGTAGAGGAACTAATACTTCCTTTACCACGTAACTAACTCCCTTACCCAACTCTGGTTCTAATGACCAAAGTTGGTTTTTTTGAAAACCAACACCTTTTAAACCTTTTCTGATGTTTCCGGTAAAAACATCGGTGGTGACTCCATAGAACCCAAAATAAATAAAGTCCTTGGGTTAGCCCGGTTATCGGACAACCCAAGGACATCTTTCGAAAACCTCGCCCCTAGGTTAGCCCAGTTATCGGACAACCTAAAGGCGTTGTAACCACACATAAAAAACGCGAAAAACAAAAGGGTCGAAAAAACCATTGCGTCGCTCCGACCGACCTTCTCTCTTTTGAGACGACGGCGACAGATGGGGACTCCACTGGGGAAGCCTCGAGAGTTGATCCCATTTAGTGATGGGCCGGCTTAAATAATAAACCAAGAAAATAACACTTTTTCCCTTAACTTGTATTATAACATGTTTTAATGTTTGGCTTTAATAAATTGTTGTTTGTTTATACTTACGCAATTGCTTGAAATATAAACTGCACACAATCCCTTGCACACAACAGTTCCCCCTATACCCAGGGGCAAGTGAGATAACCATAGGGAGTGGGTGGCAGGTACGGTTCGCTGTAGTGAGGGCCTTGAGCCCACCAGTGTGATCGGAAACCACCACTCAAGGTGATAACCTTCCTCTTTTGGCAACAAGACTGACTATGGCCTTCGTGCTAAGCATGGTCGGACGGCTGGAGAGTGGGGACCCTATAATGGGGGCACCTTGGGGGCCTTGGCCTGGTGAGAACAGTTAGAAGCAACCCTTGCCAATGCACTTTTCTGCAGGAAAACCCTACCTCGTAAAAACAAAATCTCGCCTGTTCGGGGATGTTCAAATTGTGTGTGCATAGTTTGTTGCATTTGTCTGTTGCATGGCATAAACAAACAACAAAAACCAAAATATATTTTTCACAAATAAACACCCTTATCTCGGACAGTCTGCCTTTTAGCTAGCCTGGTTTCAGGTTCTTTGTAAGCTAAGTAGCCACGTAGTTCCGACAAAAGAGATAAGGGGCGCTAAATATTCTTTCACATAAAGCCATATTTTATCTCGGACAGTCTGCCTTTTAGCTAGCCTGGTTTCAGGTTCTTTGTAAGCTAAGTAGCCACGCAGTTCCGACAGAAGAGATAAGGGGCGCTAAATATTCTTTCACATAAAGCCATATTTTATCTCGGACAGTCTGCCTTTTAGCTAGCCTGGTTTCAGGTTCTTTGTAAGCTAAGTAGCCACGCAGTTCCGACAGAAGATATAAAAGGCTATAAAATAAGCAAATAAACAGCAAATAAAAATAAAAATCCAGTTCCAAAGTCCATAAATCAACTTGTGACAAAGTCAAAATCATTCATGTTACATCATATTACATGAGCAAAGAAAAACCAAGAGAGAAAATAAAAATGAGAACGCATTCGGCATCATTTAAATAAAATCTCTCATGCATAAGCATACCCCATGTTAGTTTAAGCACTCAACATGCATTAATAAAACTTTTTCGGACATTCTAGAAAGTGGCTGGTCCTCTCCCCACTCGCACTCGTGCACAGAAGGCTAAAGTGATGGAAAACCTAGAGGAGTAGAACAGAAAGCTCACTGCAGAGGTCAATACCCTCTGCGATCAGGTGGCCCAATTAATGGAGGTCGTACGCCATGGTCAGAATAAGGGCGAAGGCCAAGCTGAACACGTCCCTCCCCATGAGGAGGACGAAGAAGAATACTTCTATGATGAGAAGGATGCCAAGACTGCACGCATCCTTACTCCAGAGGTATCCAAACAACAACTCTCTGCCCTGGAGGAGAGGCTTAAGGCAGTCGAGGGGCACAACTTCGACGTCAAGGAGGTAGCTGACATGTGCCTCGTAAAGAACATCCACTTCCCTCCCAAGTTCAAAATCCCGGACTTCCCCAAGTACGCCGGGATGACCTGCCCTAAGAACCATCTCACGATGTATTGTCGCAAGATGGCCGCCCACGCCGATAACGAAAAACTCCTGATCCACTGCTTCCAGGAGAGTTTGGCAGACACACCTCTCAATTGGTACATGCAGTTAGCGAGAGGGCAAGTCCAGAACTGGAAACAGTTGGCTGACGCTTTTCTCCATCGTTACCGATACAACATCGATCTGACCCCCGACAGGTCAGATCTCAGAACTCTGAGCAAGAGGAACGACGAGCCCTTCAAAGCGTACGCCCAAAGGTGGAGGGAAATGGCAACCCAGATAGAGCCTCCTTTGATGGACAAGGAGACAGTGGCTATGTTCATCGACTCACTGACCGGAGCGTACTACGATAAGGCGATAGCCAGTACCTCCAATCTTTTTTCGGACATAGTCACTGTGGGGGAGAGAGTAGAACAGGGGCTGAGGAACGGGAAGATAGCACAACCTTCCCAAGCTGGCGTCTCATTCAGGAAGCCTGCTGGCAAGAAGAAAGACGAATCTGTGCATGCAATCAATTTTGCCACTCCTTCTTCTACCACACAAACGCCCAGGCAGCCCCGCAAGAAAGAAAGGAAGTTCACTCCAATCTCCACTTCCTACGGACTGCTGCTACCTCAGCTACTGGAAGCTAAGCTCCTGACCTGCGTCCCTCCCAAGAAACAGTTGGAGCCTCCTTACCCCGAATGGTATAAGCCAAACGAGAAATGCGCTTACCATTCGGGTTCACCCGGGCACTCTACAGAAAATTGCTTGACCCTTAAGTATCGGGTTCAAGAACTAATCGACGCCGGGTGGATTACTTTCGACGCCTCTACTTCCAGCACGGATGACAAACCTCTGTCAAAGCCAGAGTAGCAGAGAGGGAGGACTGGGAGGATCAGCCCTAGGGTCTTTTCTTTTTAAGTTTTTCTCTATATCTCCTGCGGTCCCCGCAGGAATTTTGATTAAAAGGGCTTGTACATACATCTCATTTTCATTAATACACGAGGCATTTTGTCATATTCATTCTTTTCCCTCTTCTATTTATTATTCTTTCAAAAATAAATTGAATAATAAAATCTATGACTAAAACAGAACCTAAAACACATCATGTCTGTGATTGATGAATCTCCGCGGACCCCGGAAACAGAAGGCGAATGGATTGAGTCCGACAGTGAGCAGGAGACCATTTCTCCGGACATGCAAAGAATGCAGGAAAACGAAACACGCATCATACAACCACATCAGGAAGAAATAGAAACTGTTAATTTGGGAAAAGAGGATGAGGAGAAAAAGGTGAACATCGGCACCCAAATGGAAGGTAGCATGAAAGAGGGATTGATACAGCTTCTGAAAGAATATATGGATGTATTTGCTTGGTCATATCATGACATGCCTGGGCTCGACACGAGCATAGTAGAGCATAGATTGCCGTTAAAAGAGGGGTTTCGACCTGTGAAACAAAAACTCAGAAGGATCAAACCAGATTGGTCCCTAATGATAAAGGAGGAGGTGCAAAGGCAGTTGGATGCCAATTTCCTGGTAGTCTCCAAATACCCAGAATGGTTGGCCAACATAGTATCCGTCATCAAAAAGACCGGGAAGGTCAGGGTCTGCGTGGATTATAGGGACCTCAATCGAGCGAGTCCAAAGGACGACTTTCCCCTACCACACATAGACACGCTGGTAGACCATACCGCTACCAACATGTTGTATTCCTTCATGGACAGGTATGCGGGGTACAACCAAATCAAATTGGCCATTGAGGATAGAGAAAAAACCTCCTTTATCACACCATGGGGCACCTTTTGCTATCGCGTAATGCCCTTCAGACTCAAGAATGAAAGGGCTACTTATCAAAGGGCTATGGTCATGCTGTTCCATGACATGATCCACAAGGAAATAGAAGTATATGTGGACGACATGATCGCCAAGTCCAGAAATGAAATGGACCACATTCAATATCTCCGAAAACTTTTTGATCGACTTCGAAAGTATCAACTTAAGCTAAACCCGGCAAAATGTACTTTCAGAGTACGGTCAGGAAAACTCCTAGGGTTCATTGTCAGTAAAAGAGGAATCGAGGTGGACCCCGACAGAACCAAGGCAATCTTGGAAATGCCTCCACCAAGTACAGAAAAGGAGGTCAGAGGTTTTCTGGGCCGAATAAACTACATTGCCCGTTTCATCGTACAGTTGACGGATAAATGTATACCCATCTTTAAACTGTTGCGCAAAAATCAGCCAACGGTGTGGAACGAAGAATTCCAACAAGCGTTCGACAAAATCAAAACTTGTTTAACTAATCCACCAGTGTTGGTACCACCCGTTGAAGGGAGACCTTTGATCCTATATTTGTCAATTCTTGAAGAGTCCATGGGGTGCGTGCTCGACCAACACGATGAAACCGGGAAAAAGGAACGGGCCATTTACTACCTCAGTAAGAAGTTCTCAGATTATGAAACCCGTTATACACCATTCGAAAAAACCTGTTGCGCATTGGTGTGGGTCACTCAACGTCGCAGACAGTACATGGCTCGGCATACAACATGGTTGGTCTCCAAAATGGATCCAATCAAATACCTCTTCGAGAAGCCCATTTTGACCGGAAGAATAGCTAGGTGGCAGGTTCTCCTCTCAGAATTTGACATCATTCATGTCACCCAGAAAGCTATTAAAGGAAGTCCCCTAGCGGATTATCTAGCCCATGGATCCACGGACGAATACCAATCCTTACAGGATGACTTTCCCGATGAGCATATCATGCACATCGAACACGAAGAGACCAAAGAAGAGATGTGGACCATGTTCTTCGATGGGGCTTCAAACATGCTTGGACACGGGGTAGGAGCTGTTTTGATATCCCCCGAAAAGAAACACATTCCTGTAACGGCCAGGCTTAATTTCGATTGCACCAACAACATGGCCGAATACGAAGCATGTGCACTAGGGATCCAAGCGGCTCTAGATCATGGAGTTACTAAGCTCAAAATATTCGGTGATTCATCCCTCGTCATCTACCAACTTAAAGGTGAATGGGAAACCCGAAACGCCAAACTAATCCCATATCTGGAACACATCCAAGACTTAGTTTCAAGAATGGAAAGTTCCACCTTCCAGTACATCCCTAGGGAGGACAATCAAATTGCCGACGCCCTCGCCACCCTATCATCCATGTTCGCCCTAGATCAGGAACATGAGATGCCAATCATTCAAGTTAAGCTGCATGACAAGCAAGCTTTCTGCATGACAATAGATGGCGAGCGCGATCAAAGCCCCTGGTACTATGACATCAAGCAGTACCTCAGGAAGGGCGAATATCCCGAAGGAATCAGTGACAATGATAAGCGAACCATTCGCAAAAGGGCCGTAGGGTTCACGTTGATTGAAGGAACCCTCTACAAAAAGAGCCCCGATTCCACCCTCCTAAGGTGTGTGGACCAAGAGGAAGCCCAAACCTTGATAAAAGAAATCCACAAGGGGACTTTTGGAACCCACGCACCCGGGCATGTCATGGAAAAGAAAATCCTCAGGGCAGGGTACTATTGGTCCACGATGGAAGCTGATTGTCACCAATATGCCAAGAAATGTCACAAGTGCCAAGTATACGCCGATAACATTCACGTGCCGCCCGCACCTCTCAATAACCTGGCTACACCATGGCCATTCTCTATGTGGGGCATGGATGTCATCGGACCCATTGAACCCAAAGCGTCTAACGGCCATCACTTCATATTGGTAGCAATTGACTACTTCACCAAGTGGGTTGAGGCGGCATCATATGCACATGTAACTTGGAAAGTGGTGACAACCTTCATCAAGAAAAATATTATATGTCGGTACGGCATCCCTCATAGGCTCATTACTGATAATGGGACCAATCTCAACAATAAAATGATGGAGGAATTATGCCAGGACTTCAAAATACAACACCACAATTCCTCTCCGTACCGACCAAAGATGAACGGTGCAGTAGAGGCAGCCAATAAAAATATCAAGAAAATCACCTAGAAAATGGTAGTCACCTACAAAGATTGGCATGAAATGCTCCCCTTTGCCTTACATGGCTACCGAACGTCGGTACGAACCTCCACAGGGGCTACCCCGTTTTCCCTCGTATACGGAATGGAGGCCGTGCTACCGATAGAGGTCGAGATACCATCCCTACGAGTTGTCATGGAAGCCAAGCTGACAGAAGCTGAATGGGTCCAAAACCGGTATGATCAATTGAACCTAATCGAAGAAAAAAGGCTGGACGCCATATGTCGGGGGTAAGCTTATCAGCGGAAAATCAAGAAAGCCTACGACAAGAAGGTCAATCCCCGCACCTTCCAAGAAGGAGATCTAGTAGTGAAGAAACTGCTTCCAGCCCAGAAAGACAAAATCGGGAAATGGGCAGCAAACTATGAAGGACCCTTTGTGGTCAAGCGAGCCTTCTCAGGGGGAGCCCTTTGAAAGTGATCCTAGCAAAGATCTCATTGATTTGATGAAGTCAAAAATAAAGTCAAGGGTCAACTCTGCAGCTGTCAAACAAGTCACTCAGAACAAAGGAGCTGAAGACTTAGTGTGTCTAAACAGAAAGCTTAGGTAAAACCACTTTACCTTTTCCATCGCATAAAGCTTCTTCACTCAATTTGCAAAATGCCTCAAAAATAGTTTTAAACAAATCAAACAAAAGCATTTTGACAAAGAACCTTCTTAACAATGGTTTTAACTGATATAGTTTTTGAAAGAAACGTTTAAAACACTTAGAATGTTTATAGAAGTGTTTTCACAGCATTTTAATTGATACAAAAACCTTTTAATCGATTAAAAACCCTTTATGACCGATTGGAATTCGAATATAACGAGTCAGAATGAAATATAATCGATCAGATTTTAAATATGAGCGATCAGATTTCTTTAATCGATTAAAACACGTTTTAATCGATTAAAACCACTTTGGAAGTCAGGATGATCGATCAGAATGAAATTATGACCGATCGAAGTTGGTTATGATCGATCAAAATTGAATTATGACCGATCAGACTTATTTCAATCGATTAAAACGTATTTCAATCGATTAAAATAACTTAGAAAATCTTTTCAATCGATTAAAACGAACTTTCAATCGATTAAAATGACTTGAAAATATATGTACAGTTTTTTCAATCGATTGAAACGACTTTATATCAGCTAAAATAACTTGGAAAGTTTTATAAGAAGGTTTTTAAACAAATCAATCGATTAATACTGCGATTCAATCGATTGTTTTATACTTAGAAAATGTTTGTAAAACGTTTTAACTGATAAAAACGTGGTCGTATCAACTAAAACATTTTCTGTTAAAGATCAAGAATGCATTAATGGGTTGAAAGGACTTTTAACAGATTGTAACGGCTATTTCAACAGATTAAAACAAACTTTCAACAGATTAATTAATGCAGCAGATTTGAAAATACTCTTTTATAAACAGAATTGCTTGGAACTTTTAACATATCAGTTTTGACACAATTCAAGCAATCAATACAAACAACTATTAACATTTTTCAAGAAAGATACACAACTGTTTTTGTGAACTTCTTTTGAAATCTTTCTTGAGGCACTTTGCATTTCTTTGAAGAAGAAACCGATCTGTGGATTGGTGTAATCCGGTTTGAGCTTTCTTTGTTTCTTCTTTTAAATTTCTATTCATTCATTTGTACTTGTTTTGTACCTGGAATTTGGGTACAAGTTTTCTGCAATTTGTTGTAGAAAGTTGCCAAGAACTGGAATTTGGTTCTTGGTGGAAAGGTTAAAGCAAGAGCTGGAATTTGGTTCTTGTGTGTGGTGCCTGGAATTTGGGCACTTGGTTTCTCTGCTAGCTGGAATTTGGTTGCGAGAGGTTTCCAAGAGCTGGAATTTGGTTCTTGGTGGAGAGTTAGAATAGGTGTAAGAGTGTGAGTCTCGTAAAACATCTATTCTAGTGGAACCCAGCTGGAATTTGGCTGGAGACTGGACGTAGCCCTGGTATTGGGTGAACCAGTATAAAATTACCGGTGAAATCTTTCCTAACCTTTCTCTCTTTAAATTCAGTTGCTGCGCTTGTATTGTTTAATTGCTTTGTGATTTGTGAATTGATTAGTAAACTTAATTTTCGAATTAGATAATCTGTTTATTGCGAAAAACTTTCAAAAATCAATTCACCCCCCCTCTTGATTTAAAACTACTTTTCTAACACCCTTATCCTCACCAATATGGATGGAGAAGTGCTCCGATATCCTGTCAACTCAGATGCGGTAAAAAAATATTATGCCTAAAAACATTGCTCATGACCCGTCAGGATGAAAACTCGCAAAGAGCGTCCTGGGCAAAAGATAGGGTCTACATTCCTCGGTAGGACACATCCTAGGCAAAAACTAGAGGTTCAAAAAAAAAAAAAAAAGAGAGAGAAGAAAAAGAGAAAAACAGAGCAATGATTACCTTAGCCGAAAACCGCAAAGGCGACTAAGGTAATACCTTCACAAAAGCAAGCAGACTTCGCATAGTCTCCACTCCGGATTCGAGCATCTCAACCGAAGGGACCAGGAAAAACGGGGAAACAGAGATCACCGACATGATTGTGGCACCCTCATACAGTTTAGCCAACCTTGACCAGCCATGCTTACAAATTCCTTTGTAAACCCCCATGTAAAAATAAATCATCTGTTTATATCAATAAAATTGTCTTTTCCTCTCTTTACCTACTTGTATAAATGCCTCTGTATTAATGAAATATGAGCATGCATAAAACAAGCAATTTGAGAAAGCATAAAAACAAAAGACGAACATCACCAACCAGGGCCGTCCCAAGTAAAAAGTACAGGGTAGCCTGCTAGATCGAAAACCCGCAAAGGGCGGTCTAGGCAAAAGATAAGGCTTTCGTAAAAAGGAAAAAGCCCATCAAAATATCTCAAACAAAGAATCAAAACCCGCTAGATCGAAAACTCACAAAGGGCGGTCTAGGAAAAAGACATGGTTAAAACAAAAGTACAAAAAAGAATAGTCACGAGAGAACAAAAAGAAAGGAAAGTACACGTCACTTTCTAGATGTCCTCAAATAAAATTGCATCAACAGCATCCACACACGAATGGTCGCACAAAAATGACTTTGTCAAAAGTAAAACAAACAAAAATACAGTAGACAAATAAAAGGCATTCATATAGGAAGGTCAACCTCATGCTTGCATTTCATAAAAGAACAACCAAAAAAAAAAAAAAGGGGTATCCCAGTACGACTTCGCCAACCTTTTGCCATCCTTTCCAAAGGTCAGCGTAACAAAAAGCCACGAGTAAAAAGACATACGCTCAAGGAAAAAGCCAAAATCCTAAACCGCGAGAAAAAGGCAGGATTAAGCCATCACCTCAACCAACAAAAATTTCGACTGTCAAAGCAGGAGTCGAACAAAACTAAGACCCATCTGACCAGCCAGCAAGGATCGGATGATCACCACCAAAAGAACAAAAACAAAAAATCCCCAGCAACCAAAAAAGCTGGATGAAACACAAAATCCCCGGTACGACCCGGATGACCATTCAAAGAGGTCCAAGAGCATCTACCGACAACGGAAATCACTCCCCAAGGAGTGTCTGATCAGCGCATGAGGTACCCGAGCAGTAAGCCGCCGCCACCACCAGTCCTACGCAGTGGACTGTACCAGCCTGATAGGGGGTTTATACCTATCAACCAGCACACAAGGAGTGCCTGGCCGGCGCATGAGCTACCCGAGCAGTAAGCCGCCGCCACCACCAATCCTACGCAGTGGACTGTACCAGCCTGATAGGGGGTTTATACCTATCAACCAGCACACAAGGAGTGCCTGGCCGGCGCATGAGCTACCCGAGCAGTAAGCCGCCACCACCACCAGTCCTACGCAGTGGACTGTACCAGCCTGATAGGGGGTTTATACCTATCAACCTGCGCACGCGTTGCGCCTGATCGGCGCATGAGCTACCCGAGCAGTAAGCCGCCACCACCACCAGTCCTACGCAGTGGACTGTACCATCCTAATAGGGGGTTTATACCTATTAACCTGCGCACGCGTTGCGCCTGATCTGCGCTCGAGCCAGATCAGTAAGTCGCACTACCACCCTGATGGGGGGATCATACCCATCCGGTCCCACACAACGGACCGTACCAGCCTGATGGGGGGTTCATACCCATCAACCGAAGGATCGGCTACCGTCAGAAGGAGTATCCTGAGGTTTTACCACGTGTCCACCAAAGGGATCGGCTACGTCAGAAGTAGTATCCTAGAAGTGCATGAACACCGAAGTTTTCCCCGGAAGATCACCCGCCGCAAGACGAAACATCTGAAGGGCAACCGGGCAAGAGGGTCAACTCCTTTACCTTCCTGTCAATCTGTCTGGCACAACAGACCAACAGTTGACTAGTCAGGTACAGGGGGGGCAGCTGTAGACCCCAAATCTTGCCCGGCCTCCAAATAAAGACCAGAAGACCTCCTTTTCGAAGATGGATGAAGCCTAAAAAGCCACTAGGAGAGACTATTAGGCCCCCATACTAGGATAGGAAGGATTTTCCATACAAAAATAAGTTTTCTCGCCTCTTTGGGACGAGATCGTCGTCTCGAAATCGAGACCGCCGTCTCGCCTCAGGCAAGTGGCAAGACCGCCGTCTCGTTTGATGAGACGGCGGTCTCGCCACCTGCGAATGGCGAGACGACGGTCTCGCTTCCCCAAACTGCGGTCTCGCCACCTGCGAATGGCGAGACGGCGGTCTCGTTTGGCGAGACGGCGGTCTCGCGATCCGCGCAGGACGAGACGGCAGTCTCGTTGGGCGAGACGGCAGTCTCGACCCTGTCAGACGAGAACGGCGGTCTCGCCACTGTCAGGCACGAAAACCTATAAATAAGGGCCTCACCCCCCCCCCCCCCCATTTCCACACACCACAAGCTTCTAGCTCTCCCTTCTCTCTAAAACTTCTCTCTAGAATCCCTCCGACGCATTTCCGGAGTTTCTGAGTGTCTTTGAGAGCGTTTTTTCGGCGTCTAGAAGAGTTTCAGACGTCTTGTAGAGTGAAGGGATGCCAAAAAGCACCCTCTTTTAAAAGAGAAATAACAATGAAAGCTTGCTTCGGAGGTTCAAATTCACTCTCTCTACTTTTTAATGCTTTAATTTAAATTATGCAATAGATTAGGGTCATGTAGTCATCATTTTAAATTCCGCACAATAAAAAGGACAAAAGAGTATTTTCCGGTTTATTTATTAACATAAAAAGCTGGCCTATCATAGGGAACCCGAAAGGGGCGTAGTAAAGGAACTAATACTTCCTTTACCACGTAACTAACTCCCTTACCCAACTCTGGTTCTGTAGACCCCAAATCTTGCTCGGCCTCCAAATAAAGTCAGAACGCTTCCTGTTTGAAGACGGTCGAAGCCTAACAAGCCACTAGGAGAGACTATTAGGCTCCCGTACCAAGATAGGAAGGTTTTTTGGCTAAAAATACATCGCTTCAAATAAAGAGGACTCCCGGGTCAAGTCTCGCTCAAGCGACTGGTGTACTCGCCTAGCGACGGACGCTTCAAACAAAGAGGACTCCCGGGTCAAGTCTCGCTCAAGCGATCGATGTACTCGCTTGAGCGACAGATGCTTCAAACAAAGAGGACTCCCGGGTCAAGTCTCGCTCAAGCGACTGATGTACTCGCTTGAGCGATAGATGCTTCAAACAAAGGGGACTTCCGGGTCAAGTCTCGCTCAAGCGACCGATGTACTCGCTTGAGCGACGGATGCTTCAAACAAAGGGGACTCCGGGTCAGAGTCTCGCTCAAGCGACTGGTATACTCGCTTGAGCGACGGATGCTCCAGGGAGACGGCGGTCCGGATTTTCCAGACGGCGGTCTCGATTTCTGCCATGGACGAGACGACGGTCTCGACTTTCCAGACGGCGGTCTCGACCCCTGTTAGACGAGAACGGCGGTCTGGACCCTGACAGCGCGAAAAACTATAAATAGGGGCTTCCCCCCCCTCATTTTCACCACAAAACACACCAAGCAGCAAGAGCTCTCCCTTCTCTCTAGATTTCCTCTCTCTAAGAATCCCTCCGAGGCATTTCCGGAGTTTCTGAGCGTCTTTAGGCATAGACTGAGCGTTCTAAATCTTCTTAAGAATCCCTCTGAGGCATTTCCGGAGTTTCTGAGAGTGTAGAGTGAAGGGTTGCCAAAACGCACCCTCTTTTTGAATATAAAGCTTGCTTTGGAGGTGCATATCCTCATTCTCTATTCTTTAAAATTACTGCTATTTAAATTATGCAATAGAAGCTAGGGCAATGTAGTCACATATTTAAATACCGCATAATAAAAGGGTAAAAGCGCAATTTTCCAAGTTTAATTATTCGCAAATAGCCGGCCTATCATAGGGAACCCGAAAGGGGCGTCGTAAAGGGACTAATACTCCCTTTACACGTAACTAACTCCCTTACCCAACTCTGGTTCTAATGACCAAAGTTGGTTTTCGAAAACCAACGCCTTTTCAAAACCCCTTTTCCGATGTTTATGGTAAAAATATCGGTGGCGACTCCATAGAACCCAAAATAAGTCCTTGGGTTAGCCCGGTTGTCGGACAACTCAAGGACACTTTTCGAAAACCTCGTCTCTAGGTTAGCCCGGTTATCGGACAACCTAAAGACGTTGTAACCACCAATAAAAAAACGCGAAAACAAGAAGAGTCAAAAAACCATCGCGTCGCTCCGACCGCGCCCCCATTTTCGGGGAGGCGGCGACAGGTTCTAATGACCAAAGTTGGTTTTTTTGAAAACCAACGCCTTTTAAACCTTTTCTGATGTTTCCGGTAAAAACATCGGTGGCGACTCCATAGAACCAAAAATAAATAAAGTCCTTGGGTTAGCCCGGTTATCGGACAAGCCAAGGACATCTTTCGAAAACCTCGTCCGCGAAAAACAAAAGGGTCGAAAAAACCATCGCGTCGCTCCGACCGACCTTCTCTCTTTTGAGACGGCAGCGACACCAGGGCATCAGTGTGGGAAATGTATAGGGGGATATTGCTAGAAGCCATCCCAAATAATGTACAATCCCATGGAACTTGGAATGACTGCTGATACAATTGTGGGGAAAGAGACAAGAAATCAAAAATTGGATTTGGAGAAGTCTCCACAACGGGTGTCTTCTCCTTAGATGCAGAAGGAGTGGCAATAGCTTTACCCAAGTCTTTTGGCTGCCGAACATCCTACATATTTTATAAAATATAATCATAAACAATAAATCAATTTATTTATGTGTTAGATGTATTATAACCATACATATACATACCTTTGCCATTATTGACCTAACTAAATGTCGGGGCCAAGTATTGAAGGTTTGAAGGGCTTGGCCCACTGTCTGCACCTCTTCAGTGGGGATAGGGACACTAGCCGCAGCGTCAACCACCTTTTCAACCACTACTTTGACCAAGTTAGGATCCAAAGGCACATTGTGGATGGTTGAAGCCCCTTCATTAACTGATCCATGGGCCACTAGCCTTAGACCTTCATTTACCTCAACCCACAAGCCATATCGATCATCCTTTGTGGATTCAAGATGAATAGATGCCACCTCAGGTGTGACCTCGATAGTGGCTTCAACACAACTGCCCTTTGTGCTAACTCTTGGACCTACAAATACAGTAAATTCCAATAAGGACTAAGATTTTAGAAACATAAGTCAAGTACCAATTTGTGGTTGAAAATGCACCTGATGGAGGATGAGCATCAGCAAATGAAGTACCCATGGAGGTCATACGCAGGAACTGCTCCTGCACACGTGCAGTGATGGTCTCCTCAAGTCGTGCGCTGATGGTAGGAGTCAACTCTTCCTCCAATTTTTCCCTGATGGTTGGTGTCAATTTCTCTATGAGAGTCATCTCCAAGGCAGCAATATCTTCTTGGCTCAGGGATGTGGAGGTGCGGATATCCTGTGATGGTGGTCCAAAATACTGTCGGACACCCACACCTTGGCCAACAGCTCAAACACGACTTGGATGTTCTGGTCGTCCAATAGCAGTGGTCAAGATATCCTAACGACCAGAAGGGATGAAAGTTCCCTGTGTACACTGCTCCTCCAAGGCATCCTACATTATAAAAGTTAATTTTATTAATGAACAAGTTACATATAACTAATTCAAAGTAAATTAACTTCTTTTACTTACAATCCGAGCAGCAATTTCTCGGGCTTCCTGCAATGTCATGTCACCAGAAGGCTTTGTACGAGCCCTCTTCCACTTCTGGTGACGTTTTGGAGGAGATGGTGGAGGAATCTGCTCTTCGCTTAAACCAGAAGAGGCTAACTCTGACTGTCGAAGTCTCATCTTCTCCTCCATCATCTTCTTTGTCAATAGGTCATACCCACCACGAGACAGAAGGTGGGGGGCGACATTCTTGCTCTGAATGTCTTTTGCTTTTTGTCTTCTTTCCTGCAACATAATTGAACACAATATTAGATACACAACTCATTATAAAATGTTCAAGTCAATTAAGCAATTAACATTACCTCCCACTCTGAATCAGTCCTACTATGTACAAACTTCTTCCAAGTGTCCTCATCTATGCCATATCTTTGGCAAGGGGTTAATCCCTTCCTAACTTTGTCCTCAGCATACACCCATTTAGTGGTCAATGTGGACTTGAACTGTCTCCACATTTTTGCTATGGCTGTCATTATCTTCCTCCTCACATCCTCAGAATTGACTATATCAAAGTGTTCGTACAGTAGCAAACAAGTTTTAGTTAACCAATTGATAATAATGTATAAACAATATAAACAACTAAATACACATACTTACAAGAAGATCTTGCCATAACAAGTTCTTCACAGTTTCCTCCACATGATCCCAAGTAGGATGGAGAATAGATATCTACACAACATAAACAACATAAGTATCAACAATATATTTGAAATGAAATTAACTTTGAAATAGAATAAATACCTTCTCTCTAGCTAGTGTACCCAAGTAGCTACTAAATTGGGTACTAAAGGGACCCGACACCTTGCCAGTCCTAGGATCAGCGATACACGGATAACTTCGGCCGGATATGTGTCTAACGGTCAAGCCTTTCAACCGTGTAGATTGTCGACTCCTCTTACTGGAAAATGTCTTTCCAGATGCCTGAGGAGATGGTGGTGGAGATGGTGGAGATGGTGGAGGAGATGGTGAAGGACATGCCATTTACCTGTAATGAAAAAAACATAGAATTATATCAATACACATGCAAAGTCTCCTCAATTACATGTTAAAAAAATAAACAAATAGAAACATAACTTAGATTGTATTAATATTTTCCCATATGCCTTCATCATGGTCATTGTGAGTAGCATGAACAAAGTCCTCTTCCAATTGGGATACAGCAATAGGAAACCGTGGTGAATTTTGAATGTTAATAAAATCATCTAATTCTTCTCCATTCTCATTTGTGACATCAATCATTTTTCCTTTGAGGACAACTGACCACCTATCATTTGATGGATCAGTGACATAAAACACTTGTTTTGCCTGGTATGCCATTATGAAGGGTTCTTCCTTATGACCAATCTTGTTTATATCAATCAAAGTAAATCCCATTTGGTCTCTTTGGACACCAGTATTGCTATCAACCCATTTACATTTAAATAAAGGCACTTTAAATTTAGTATAGTCGACCTCCCAAATCTCCTCAATGACTCCAAAGTAACTAATTGATGCCATGATGGGGTTTTTGTCCTTTGCACTAGAAAAGTGCATAGATGTTGCCTCAATAGATACTCCACTATTCTGGATTGTACTTTTGTCATCTTGTGCCTTCGTATAGAATGAGTATTTGTTAATGTCATACCCTTGCCAAGTTATAACATTATATCTAGGCCCATGTGCTAGCCATTTCAGTGTATCAGAGGCATTGTCACTTGAAAATATTTTGCTTTGAAACCAATTGATAAAGTTGTTGTTATGCTCTTTCATCAACCACCTTTCACCCATTTTGGGGTTTAGGTCCTTTAACATTGCTTTATGCGCATCTATGTAAGGAATAACCTCTTCTGTATTGTTCAAAATATACAAGTGGGCGGTGGTCAACTCTACATGATCTTTTGTTTGAATTCTAATACCACGAGTTCCCTTACCATTTAGCCTATCATCATGACGATTTCTAGGTACACCCACAGGTACGACTCTTGCCAAGTAATCTGAACAAAATTCTATGGCTTCTTCTGTAATATACCACTCAACAATTGAAGCTTCAGGTCTGTATCGATTTTTAGAATACCTTTTGAAGATCTTCATGTATCGCTCAATTGGGTACATCCACCTCAAATAAACCGGCCCACAAATTCGTATCTCCCTCACAACATGAACTATTAAGTGAATCATTATATCAAAGAATGATGGAGGAAAATACATCTCCAATTGACATAGCACAACCGTAGCCTCATTTTCCAACTCATCTAGTGATTTTTCATCGATAACCTTGGCACAAATAGAATTGAAGAAAAAACATAGTCGCATAATGGCATGTCTAACATTCTTAGGCAATATGTTACGTATAGCCACGGGTAACAACTGGTTCATCAAAACGTGACAATCATGGGACTTTAATCCAATTAACTTCAGATCTTTCATGGATACAAGACTCTTAATATTTGAAGAGTATCCTTGTGGCACTTTAATACTTGCAAGACAATGACATAAACTACGTTTCTCCTTCTTTGACAAGGTGTGACATGCTGGTGGTAGATATGTTCTATTGCCTTCAGGTCTTGGATGTAATTCAGGACGTATTCCCATCTCACAAAGGTCTTGACGTGCTTTGATCCCATCCTTTGACTTTCCTTGAATGTTTAACAATGTGCCAATGAGACTATCACATACATTCTTCTCCACATGCATAACATCAATACAATGTCGTACTTCTAAATGGCTCCAATATGGAAGATCAAAGAAAATTGATCTCTTCTTCCACATGTTCTTGTCAGAAGACCTTTTTTGGGTCTTTCCAAATGTAATGCTTATGTTCTTCACTCGATCATAAACTTCTAAACCAGTCAATGGTTCTCTGGCAATTTCATCCTCTTGTATGCCATTAAAAGCTTTCTTCAGTCTACGGTATGGATGATCATGCGGGAGAAATTTTTTATGCCTGTTATAAACTGTCTTCTTTCCATGTTTCAATTGTATATAATTGGTCTCTTCCTTACAAATAGGACAAGCATAATGCCCCTTCACACTATACCCACTCAAGTTTCCATAGGCAGGGAAGTCATTAATGGTACAAAATAACATTGCATGCAACTTGAACTTCTGCTGCTGATACCCATCAAATGCATCTACTCCTTCCTCCCATAATAGTGTTAAGTCTTCTATCAAAGGACTCAAATACACATCTATGTCATTTCCTGGCTGTCTTGGACCTGAAATCATCATACACAACATGACATATTTGCGCTTCATGCATAACCATGGTGGAAGATTGTAAATCATCGATAAAACGGGCCATGAACTATGGTTACTACTTAAATTTCCAAAAGGATTCATCCCATCTATTGCTAATCCAAGTCTAAGGTCTCTTGCATCACTACCAAAACTTGGAAATAGACGGTCAAAATTCTTCCATTGGGGAGAGTCAGATGGATGTCGCATTTGCCCATCACATGTTTTTCTCTTTGAATGCCAAATTAAATTTTCAGCATCTTCGTGAGCGTACAACCGCCTAAATCTTGGAATTATTGGAAGATACCATAAAACTTTTGCAGGAGGACGTTTTTTACCACTCTCCTGACTACAATCATCACCATCCTTCGCTTTGTAACATGATACACCTCATGTTGGACATTGGTGTAAAGATGAGAATTCTTTCCTGTATAACACACAATCATTAGGGCAAGCATGTATCTTCCTATATTCTAAACCCATCGGACATAGTATCTTCTTCGCTTCATACATACGGTCCGGCAAGGTGTTATTGTCTGGGAGCATCTCCTTCAAAAGTTGGAATAATTCATTAAAACTTGTATCACTCCAACCAAATTTTGCTTTTAGATTGACCAATCTTAACACAGATGACAACCGTGTGAAAGTTGTACATCAGGGATACAAAGGTGTCTCTGAATCGGTCCTCAATGTATCATATATAGATGCATGTGCTTCAAGAAAGCTCTCTTGACCCACATCACAAAGCATGTCCTCTATTCGATCTTCGCAGGTTACATCATCCTCAATAGTTTGTGATACTGTTGGAATATCAACCACTTCACCGTGCCATGTCCATATGGTGTAATTCTTCATCATCCCATCGCAAATAAGATGTTCCCGCGTTGTGTCCATCTCTTGTACTCTGCCATTTACACAATTAACGCATGGGCAATAGATTTTTCCATTCATTTTGGGAGCATTTTGTTCGGCAAATTTCAAAAAGGAGTCAACTCCATTCTCATACTCTTCTGACATGCGACTTGCATTGACCTAAGTTCGATCCATCTAACTACACAAAAAGGCTTGCCTAGATATTCAAGGTTTATTAGAAAAGGTTTAGCAAAACAATACAAAAAAAACATGTACATCTCATTTCCCACATCAAGATTGGGAAAATAAAACGTGTACATCTACATGAAAGAGTATATACCGCTTCGAAACCGAAAACAAACTTCCAAAAGCCTAAACGAACCTATATCAAATCAAACCATACAAAATCATCCATCATCTTTCTAATGTTCATATGCAGGAAATGCTCTAAATAATCCATATTTATGTTAAATGCATGCTGTAAATCATCCATACAACTTAATCTAACCTGATGAGAAGGGGTTTCCTTAGGGAAACGAGGGCTACCACACACACGGCAACAACGGGGGTACGCCGCGTAAGAGCGCGGCGAGTGGGCGGCGAAGGGGCGACGAGGGGGCAAAGCACGGCAATGAGGACTTAGGCAGCAGACCACAGCGAACTGAGGTAGCAGTGCACGACAGTGAGGACTGAAGGAGGGAGGTATGTGGGCACGAAGAAGAAGCAGAAGGAGGGAGGTATGTGGGCACGAAGAAGAAGCAGAAGAACAACTGTGCGCCTTGGAGTCTAGGTATCATAGGACATTCAACGTCGGTTATTAAAAAACCCGACGTGGATAATGCTTTCGACGTCGGGTAAATCATGGAACCGACGTTGATTTTGGGATTTCAACATCGGTTATACATAACCGACGTTAAATTTAAACATTTAACGTCGTCTGTCATCTAACCGATGTTATTTGTCCGTTACTACGTCGGATTTTTTATAACCGATGTTAAATATTGTTTCTTAATTACAAGTTTGCCACCGCGTCTTGTACAACGTCGGTCTTCATAAAAACCAACGTTGGATGCTGTCATAGTAAGTGTTTTCTGTAGTAGTGTGAATCGTACCTGCCACCCACTCCCTATGGATTTCTCACTTGCCCCCGGGTATAGAGGGAGCTGTAGTGTGCAAGGGTTTGTGTACAGTTTGTATTTCAAACAATTGCGTAAGTATAAACAGACAACAGTTATTAAAGCCAAGCAATAAAACATGTTATAATACAAGGTAGGGTAAAAGCGTAATTTTCTTGGTTTATTTGTTTTGAGCTGGCCAATCACTAAATGGGATCAACTCTCTAGGCTTCCCCAGTGAAGTCGCCATCTGTCACCGCCGTTAGAACGAGGCGGTCGGAGCGACGCGATGGTTTCTGACTTTCCATTTTTCGCGTTTTTATTGGTGTGGTTACAACGCCTTTAGGTTGTCCGATAACCGGGATGAACCTAGGGGCGAGGTTTTCGAAAAGGC
Organism: Sphenostylis stenocarpa; assembly: GCA_963425845.1. NCBI lineage: Eukaryota > Viridiplantae > Streptophyta > Magnoliopsida > Fabales > Fabaceae > Sphenostylis > Sphenostylis stenocarpa. Next base: position 10,840,799 of record OY731401.1, read on the forward strand.
GTTCTTGGATTGTCCAATAACTGGGATAACCCAAGAACTATTTTTGAAGGGTTCTTCTGGAGTCGCCACCGATGTTTTTACCGGAAACATCGGAAAAGGAGTGAAAAGGCGTTGGTTTTCGAAAAACCAACTTTGGTCATTAGAACCAGAGTTGGGTAAGGGAGATAGTTACGTGTAAGGGAAGTGTTAGTTCCCTTACGACGCCCCTTTCGGGTTCCCTATGATAGGCCAGCTATTCTAAGTAAATAAACCGGTGAAAAATACGCTTTTACCCATTTATTGGCGGAATTTAAATTTATGACTACATGGCCCTAATGTCTATTGCGTAATTTAAAATAAGGCAGTAAAAGATAGAGAGAGAAAGTAGAGACCTCCGAAGCAAGCTTTCTATTAATTCTTTGCAAATGAGGGTGCTTTTTGGCAACCCGTTCACTCTTGTACAGCGTTGGAATCTCTCAAAAACGCTATAAAAACCTCTAAAGACACTCAGAAGCTCTGGAAATGTGTTAGAGGGATTCTAGAGAGAGAATCTAGTGATGTGACTAGAGAGAGAATGAGAGAGGTGTGTGGAATGAGGGGAATGGAGGCCCTATTTATAGGGATTCGCGCCTGTCAGGTCGAGACGGCCGTCTTGTCTGACAAGGTCGAGACGGCGGTCTCGCCACTTGTGCTAGGCGAGACGGAGGTCTCGACCCTAAAAGGCGAAAATCCTTATTTTTGTGCCAAAAATCCCTCCTATCCTAGTATGGGGCCTAATAGTCTCTCCTAGTGGCTTCTTAGGCTTCGTCCATCTTTGAAAAGGAGGTCTTCTGATCTTTATTGTGAGGTCGGGCAAGATTTGGGGTCTACAACCCATATGATGAAGAGATATGGATACTGCCCAGGACAAGGGCTTGGAAAGAATGCTCAAGGAATAAGAGAGCCACCAGATTTTAAGGACAATCTTTTAAAGTACGACCCTACAAAAGATCAAGTCGTACAAAGAAATGAGAAGTCTCCCCTCCATACCTTAAAGACGATCTTCCGGAAAAGAGGGATATTAGCATCAAGGGTAGCGTTAGTCATTAGATGTCCTTCTTCCGATTTTAAGGGATGTAAGCCCAATGACTATTAGAGATCACTACTCGGGGTGTGCCCGACCCCTGAGCATCTTTAGGGCACGCATTTCCCTTTGAATTACAAAAGAATGTTATTCTTACTATCTACTTCTTTTCTCGCTAATCATATCTATACCCCATAAATAACCATATTTAAACAAACGTTTTGTTCCAAAATACGTCAAAATAATCAAAACGCCATAGACAAAATGAAGCCAAAGTTAACATGATTGATTAGCTAGAGACACGAATAAGAAAATCGTGTTTCGACAATGTTTTGAGAAAAAAATTATTATTAAAAGAAGCCTGTCAAGGTCAAAAGCCAAGACAAAAAGATAAAAGGGCAAAATCCTAGGCTGAAAACCCAAAAGGGCGGACTAGGAAAGTTAATCAGTTGAAGACGCCACATCATAAGAACAAAACGTTTGTTTAAACTAGCCTAAACACTGACCAACCTTGGCTAGCCATTCTTACATAAACTATTATTTCATAAAAAATCTCACTAAAACACAAGCCTTTGCAATAAATCCCTTTCTTTCTATTCTTTTGACCCTTCACTATAAAGCATTCAAGTAGTTGACTGGGAAATGTGGAAATATAGTGATCAATAGGAGGATTGAAATCCCTAAGGAAAGGAAGAGAGGCATTGATATGGCAGTTGCTTTACATTCAAAATGATTACTCTTCGGTTATAGCAAAGATCTGAGATGGCAAATCGGTACAGGTAATCATATTGACAAAAGCACAGGATGATGGAAGAAAAATTAATAGAAGCCGAATGGGTTCAAACCCGATATGACCAGTTAAACCTTATTGAAGAAAAACGGCTAAATGCTATATAAAAAAAGGCTTACGAAAAAAGGTCAACCCTCATATTTACCATAAGAAGGATTTAGTGGTAAATAAGTTGCTTCCGGCCCAGAAGAATAAAATAGAAAATGGGCAGCAAATGAAGAACCCTTTGTGGTCAAACGAGCTTTCTCGGGAGGAGTTGTTATCCTTGCCGATATGAATGGAAAAGAACTTCGATACCTAATTAACTCTGATATGGTGAAGAAGTACTATGCTTGAAGACATTACTCTAGACCTGTCAGGAATGAAAACCCGCAAAGGGCATCTCTGGGCAAAAGATAGGGTCTATATCCCTCGCTAGGATACGTCCTAGGCAAGAAGTAGAGGTATTAAAAAAAATAAAAAATAAAAAATTAAGAGCAATGGTTACCTCAGTCGAAAATCGAAAGGCGGCTAAGGTAAAATTCTTTCAAAAGCAAGCAGTCTGCATAGTCTTCACTCTGAGCTCAGGCATCTCAACTGAAGCAATTAGTAGAACCAGGGGGCATATATCATGGACATGACTATTTAAGCCTATACAATATAGCTAACCCTGACCACCCATTCTTCTAAATACCCTTGAAATCCTTCTATAAAAGAAATAAACTTTTTGCTCATTTATCAATAAAATTCCCTTTCATTTCCTTTCTCTTGACCAAATATTATGGAAATGCCTCTTTATTGATAAATCATAAATATGCGCAAAGACCTTTAATCAAAGATCAAACATGCATCTAAAAAAGAGGAAGCATAAAAAAATAAGAAAAGAATGAATGCCTGCTAGGATATTCTTAGGTAAAAATTAGGGTACCCTGCTAGATCGGAAATCCCAAAAAAACGGTATAGGCAAAAGATAAGGCAAAAGCCCCCTAAGATATTCTAGGAAAAAATTAAGGCAACCCTCTAGATTGAAAACCCGTAAAGGGCGGTCTAGGCAAAAGATAGGGCTAAAACCAAAAAATAAACAAAAGAGGAGCCCATCATCATGGTTATAAAGGAGGAGCCCATCAACATATTCATAAGAAGCCAACGGGAGAAGGCCAGTTACTTTCTAAATGCATCAAAAATAAATAAACAAATAGATTGCATCTAGAACATCCACACACAAAGTAGTTGCACAAAACGACTTTGTCAAAATCAAGAAAAAATAAATTTCTTTAAATAAGAATAATAAACATGCATATAAGGAGGCTAGTCTCCATACTTGTGATTGAAAACAGGAGGTGTCAGAACCTAGTCTCCAAATAAAAATTAAAATCGCGAAAGAGAATGTGAAATCAAAACCACTCCAGCAGAATAAAGAGCTTCAAGAAGACCATAACTCCAACCATTCTCCTTCTACCCCAATAAAAGAAGGTACATCGAAAAAAGAGGCCAACGGAAAGGCTCGATGATCCCCAAGCGGATCCTTGCCTACTCCAGAGGCAAAACAAAAATTACTCCACGACTCAGCAACACCATCACATGAATCATCAAACATAGTCATTTGAAGCTCCAACCACCATCCTTCCACTCAATAAAAAGGAAATAATCAACATAAAAAGCCAATGGAAAGGGTCGATCATCCCCAAGCGGATCCTTGCCTACTCCAGAGGCAAAACAAAAAGATTACCTCACGACTCAACTTCATCGCCATATGAGTCATCGAGCACATTCATCCAGAATCTCCGCTACTTCCCCAAAGGAAAATAAGGACTACACAAAGATCAACCAAAGAAAATATGAAGTCAAAATCTCCATATTCCCTGGGGTTCAACAAAAAAGAAAGAAAAGAAAAACCTTTCATTCCCCAATAAAGGCCACAACAGAAAAAGCGCTGAATAAAGACCCCAAGTAGAGCATATCAGAAAAAACTACAAAATGAGGAAAATAAGAAAATTCTCATCCTCCAGTTCAATAAAGAGCTTCACAAAGCCAGGAGCCAAGACTCCGTCATAAAAATCAAATCAAAGTTGGATCCCCAGGAAGCCAACGAACTCCTTGGTGGATCGCCAAAAAAGAGAAAAGAAGAAAATATTTTCATCCCTAGCGGATAATAAAAAAAAGAAGAAGAAAAAGCCTGCGTGCATAAAAAGAAATTAAAAAGGCGCACGCATTATCCAAAATAAGAAAGCCAAATTTCAAAATCGCAGAAAAAGAGATAAAATCACGAGAAAAAGGCAAAAATTAAATAATTAGAAAACCCATTCCCCAGCGGAATAAAAGCATCGGCAAAGCCAGCTCAAACTAACAACATCCAACAAGGAGTCAAAAACTCCATTCCTTCCCCCATGGGGCAAATCAAAATAGATCCCTAGGAAAACAATCAATTCCCCGGTGGATCATCAACAAGAAAAACTACCCCCAGTGAGCCTACGACAAAGGCAAATTACAAATTCATATCCTCAGGGAGTTAATGGCCTATAACGCCCAATATGGATATCCCCAGTAGAATGCATACGCAAGATCTAGCAAGCACGAAGCCTTCAGCTCCAATGAAGCATCTACCTACTCAGAGGCATTATCAAGAGCAAATATCCCCAAGTGGAACATCAGTCTGTTCAGAGGTAAAAACAACACAAGCATAAAGTATTCACCACTATTGAAGCATTTGCCTAATCAAGAGGCACAATCAACAAAAATAAAAAATCCCCAATGGATTCCTGCCCAAATAGGAGGCAACCAACAAATAATCCCCGACAAACAACATGTCGGATGGCTAGAAAGAGCCTAAAACAAGAAATCACCAGTAAAACTGGATGGCTAAACAAAAAGGCCAAAAACACATAATTCCCAGCAAAGCCGGATGGCTAAATAGAAAAGCCAAAAACAAAGAATCCCTGGTAAAACCGGATGATTAAACAGAAAGGCCAAAAACACATAATTCCCGGCAAAACCGAATGGCTAAACAGAAAAGCCAAAAACAAAGAATCCCCGGTAAAACCGGATGGCTAAACAGAAAAGCCAAAAACAAAGAATCCTCGGTAAAACTGGATGGCTAAACAGAAAAGCAAAAAACAAAGAATCCCCGATAAAACTGGATGACTAAGACAGAAAAGTCAAAAACAAAATCAATCAATTTCCATGAAAATAGGCGCATGATCAGAAACAGTAAGTCGCCAATACATCTCGTACCGGGTTAGGGTAAGTACTCATCAGAATCTAGCAAAAGCGGATTCATACCTGGTGGGGGTAGGTACCCACAAGAGCTTAGCAAATGCGGGCTCGTACCGGGTGAGGGTAAGTACTCATCAGAATCTATCAAAAGCGGATTCATACCTGGTGGGGGTAGGTACCCACAAGAGCCTTGCAGAACGAGGCTCGTACTGGGTGAGGGTAAGTACTCATCAGAATCTAGCAAAAGCAGATTCATACCTGGTGGGGGTAGGTACCCACAAGAGCCTTGCAGAACGGGGCTCGTCAAGAGTTTAGCACACGCGGACTCATACCTGGTGGGGGTAGGTACCCACAAGAGCTTAGCAAATGCGGGCTCGTACCAGGTGAGGGTAAGTACTCATTAGAATCTAGCAAAATCGGATTCATATCTGGTGGGGGTAGGTACCCACAAGAGCCTTGCAGATCGGGGCTCGTATCGGGTGAGGGTTGAAAGTGATGAAGATTTTATTGAATTACTTTAGCAAAGATCTTGTTGATTTGATGAAGTAAAAAATGAAGTCAAAGGCTACTATGTTGCAGTCAAAGGTCACTTAGATAAAAGGGTAGAGTGATTAGTGGGTCTGCATCTTTACTTAGGTATAATCATTTTTATCTCTCTGCTGCATGAGGTTTCTTCATTTAAAAGATTTTTCAAATGCCTCTAAAACGTGTTTAAACTGTTAAAAACAAAGTATTTTGTTAAAAGGTTTTTAAGTAACTATTTTAACTAATAGTATATGAGCTTTATCAACTAAAATGTTATTAACACTTTTGTAACAGGTTTTTAACTGATATGTTTTCAAAATAATCGATTGTTTTCATTAGAAGGATTTTTTAAAACCTTCTGGCAGTATTTTAAATGATATAGAATTGATATAATCGATTAAAATGACTTGGAATATTTTGAAAAGTGTTCTAGCAGAATTTTAATCGATACAAACTTGAAATAATCGATTAAAATAACTTGAAGTGTTTTGAAAGTTGTTCTATCAGTATTTTAATCGATAGAAATGCGAAATAATCGATTAAAACAACTAAGAGTTTTTCCAGAATGTTTTAATCAATTAAAACAAGCATGTTATCAGTTAAAATAACTTAGAAAGTTTTATGAAATCTTTTGGCAGAATTCTAATCGATTAAAATGTGTTTCAATCAATTAAAATAACTAAGTGAACTTTTCCAAAGTGTTTTAATTGATTAAACAGATTGTTATTAGTGAAAATCACTTAGAAAATTTTATGAGAATTTTTAGTAGTATTTTAATCGATTGAAAGATGAAACAATCGATTAAAACAATTTGAAAGATTTTTTACAAAGAGTTTTAATTGATATAAACATTTTCGTATCAGTTAAAACAAATCTGGAAAATAATCAAGAACATTTTAACAGATTAAAAGAAGTTTTAACAGATTAAAACAAGACTTTTAACATATTAAAAGATTATTTTAACAGATTAAATAAACCAGATAGCTTGGCAAAACTTCTATATAAACGAAATTTCTTGAACCTTTTGAAACACATCTTTTGGCAATCAATCAAGCAATCATAGAGAGAATCGCGCTAGTTTTGTGAAGTTCTTAGAAGTTCTTTCTTGAGGCAATATTTGCATTCTTTTGGTGAAGAAACTCATTTTGCAGAGTTGCATAAACCTGGTTTGGGTGTTCTAGTTTCTTTTCTTTGTTTCTTTACTTTTCTTTTCTATACTGTGGGTGCCTGGAAGTGTGGGCACTGGTTTCTGTGGCTGGAATTTGGGTGCAGGGTTGTTCAAGAACTGGAAATTGGTTCTTGGTGAAGGTTTAGGTGCAAGGACTTGTGGTAGATTGAGTGTGGGATTGAAGTTGTAATCTGTAAAACGTTCAATCTAGTGGAACCCAGCTGGAATTTGGTTGGAAACTGGATGTAGCCCTGGGATTGGGTGAACCAGTATAAATCTTGGTTGTATCTTTCTAAACCTTTCTCTCTTTAATTCTGTCACTGCCTTTACTTTGATTGTTTGCTGTGTTTGATTCAAGAATTGGTCAGAATACTTAATCTTTGAAATAGATAATCTGTAAAACTCGAAAATCTTTCAAAAATCAATTCACCCCCCCTCTTGATCTCAACCTACATTTCTAACAATTGGTATCAAGACCAAGGTTCTTGAGAATTATTCAAGTCTTTCGATCCAAATGGCTGGAAATAAATTTTCTGAGGGTGCTTGTATTGATAGACCTCCACTGTTTTGTGGTACGGATTACTTATTTTGGAAGATAAGAATGAAGATCTTTATTGAATCTGTTGGTATAAATGTTTGGAATATTATTGAGCAGGGAACTTATGTTTTTAACAAAGAATGGTCTAGTTTAAATGATTGTGAAAAGAAACTAATCCAAGATGACTGTATTACTAAGAATATCATCATATATGCACTTAACAGAAATGATTTTTTCAGGATAGCACATTGTCAAACTGCCGCACAAATGTGGAAAACTCTTGAAATGGCTTATGAAGAAACAACAGAGATATGCTTGATGGTCAATTCGATTCTCCCATGACCAAGTGTAAGTTTTGACTCAACAACTACTATGAATTACAGTTCATTACAAGATGCTTTTTATGAAATGCATGCAGTAGCTAAGAAATTAGAAATTGAAAACAAAAGATTAAAAAGCATGAATAGTTTATTAGAAAACAAGATCTCTCTTCTTGAAAATAAAATAGTTGATGAAGAAACTAAGAATGAAAATCTGGAAATAGGTAATAATTCTGATTGCATGTGTATTGATAAAGACTGTAAAAATTGTCCTGAGTTACAAAAGAAATTAACATATTTAATAAAAACTGCATCTAAACTTGCACAAGGAAAAACTAGTCTTGATATGATACTTGATTCTCAAAAATTAGTTATTGATCATGGTGGTATTGGTTTTACACCTCTTTTTGGAAAGAAAACTAGAGCATTTAAAAACTATTTTGCATATAGTAAAACTGTTTCATCTCCATTTATTAAATGCTTTTACTGCATGAAAAAAGGTCACTCTGTGAAATTTTGTAGAATAAAAAAAATATGCTATTCCTAAAGGTAGAATGAAGTGGATTCCCAAAAATTCATTTCAAATAACATGATTAGACCCAATGATTATAAAAAGGGTACCAGAAATATACTAAATCTGTTTTGCAGGAACAAAATCTGGAAGTCCCTTGGTATCAAATCAGCAAATTCTGGTTCAGGATTCATGGACTGTGTATTATAATTGATATAAAACTATTTTAATCAATTAAAATCACTTACAGAGAATACTAGAAAAGTTTTCCGTACAGTTTTAATCGATTGAAATACGAATTAATCGATTAAAATGTTCTCAGGAATCTAGTTTAGTTGTCTTAATCGATTAAAAAGGATTTATATCAGTTAAAATCATTAAAAGGATAAAATTAACCGATTATTTCTCGATTCAATCGATTATTATTCCGATATATTTTCTCCGAACTTGATTAATCGATTGAATATCAAATTAATCGATTAAAATTCTACTTCCAGTCGCGTAATTAATTGATTATTTCGATTCATGATCGCTTTGTACCTGCAACTATACTAATTTCTCTTCGTGCAAAGCAACCGAAGATCTCTGGTACCTTGACACGGTTCTTCTAAACACATGACAGGTGATATTACAAAGTTTTACAACTTAAAATTAAAGAATGGTGGGATCTGTTGTCTATGGGGATAATAACAAAGGAAGAATCCTTGGAATAGGTGACATCAAATGCACAGAATCAGGTATTATTAACAATGTATTATATGTTGAGGGTTTAAAACATAATTTGATTAGTATTAGCGAGCTTTGTGATAAAGGACACAAAGTTGTCTTTGGTCAAGATCAATGTCAAATAATCAAATCTGATCTGAACAGTGTACCGATTATCGGTAAGAGGATCAACAATATTTACATGTTAGATACTAATTCTGCTAAAAACTGTTGTTTAATCTCTAAAGAGAATGATTCCTAGTTGTGGCATAGGAGGTTAGCTCATATTCATATGAATCAACTTAATAAATTGATTTCTAAAGATCTTGTAATTGGCTTACCTAAACTTAAGTTTGTGAAAGACAAAGTATGTGATGCATGTCAAAAGGGCAAACAAGTAAGGAATTCCTTTTCACAGAAAAATATTGTTTCAACATCAAGACTTCTTGAACTTTTGCACATGGATCTCTTTGGTCCTTCTAGAACTATGAGTTTAGGAGGAAATTTATATGCACTGGTTATAGTAGATGATTACTCAAGATTTACCTGGACAATATTTTTAAAAATAAAATCTGATACTTTCCATATGTTTAAGAAATTTGCGAAACAAATTCAAAATGAAAAAGGCTATTTCATCTCTTGTATTCAAAGTGATCATGGGGGAGAGTTTTCAAACGAAAATTTCAATAAATTTTGTGATAAACATGGTATTAAGCATAATTTTTCTGCTCCTAGAACTCCTCAACAAAATGGTGTAGTTGAAAGGAAAAATCGTTCTCTTGAAGAGTTAGCTAGGACAATGATTAATGAGAAAGAATTACCAAAATATTTTCGGGCTGATGGCGTTAGTACTGTTTGCCATGTATTAAACCGTGTTTTAATCAGACCTTTTCTTAAGAAAACCCCCTATGAATTATACAAAGGTAAAAAGCCTAATATAAACTATTTTAGAGTATTTGGATGTAAGGTTTTTGTCTTAAACAATGGAAAGGAAAATCTTGGAAAGTTTGATTCCAAATCAGATGAAGGTATCTTCTTGGGATATTCATTGAAGGTATCTTCTTGGGATATTCATAGAATCTTTAACAAAAGGCTAAATACTGTAGAAGAATTTGTTCATGTTGTATTTGATGAGACTAACCCAAGTATGCAGAATAATGCTGAGTATAATACAGAAGATGATGTTTTAACTGATAAAATGTATTAGTTAAAACTGCCAGAATCAACAGTTTTTCAAAAACAGGTAGAAGATATTGAAGAATCTAAAGAGCAGTTGCCTAAAGAATGGAAGACTCCAAGAAATCTTTCAATAGACAACATCATTGGTGAAATAAATCAGGGAGTTTCCACTAGAAGATCTTTAAATAAATTCTGCAATCACATGGCATTTGTATCACAAATTGAACCAAAAAAACATATCTGATGCATTAAAGGTAATAACTGGATTAATGCTATGCATGATGAATTAAATCAATTTATAAGAAATGAAGTATGGGAATTAATTCCAAAACTAGATAATGCCAATATTGTAGGAACAAAATGGGTTTTTAGAAATAAAATGGATGAAAATGGTATAATTACTAGAAACAAGGCTAGATTAGTTGCTAAAGGGTATAATCAGCAAGAAGGAATTGATTTTGATGAAACATATGCTCCTATTGCTAGATTAGAAGTTGTTAGACTTTTACTTGCTTATGCTTCGATAAAAAGTTTCAGGTTATTTCAAATGGATGTCAAAAGTGCTTTCTTAAATGGTTACTTGAATGAAGAAGTTTTTGTTACACAACCACCTAGTTTTGAAGATCATATTCATCCAGAATATGTTTATAGATTAAAGAAAGCTTTGTATGGTCTCAAACAAGCCCCAAGACAATGGTATGAAAGGTTAAGTAATTTTCTCATATCAAAGGGCTATCAAAGTGGTTTGGTTGATAAAACTTTATTCTTAAAAAAAAATATTGATGTAATTCTAGTTCAAGTATATGTTGATGACATCATATTTGGAGCCACTAGTGAGTCTTTATGTAAAGATTTTATCAAAGATATGCAGGGAGAATTTGAGATGTCTATGATGGGGGAACTCAACTGCTTTCTTGGATTATAAGTTAAACAACTTCAAGGAGGAAGTTTTCTTCATCAATCTAAATACAGCATAGAACTTTTAAAGAAATTTGAGATGGAACATTGCAAAGAAGCATCAACACCAATGTCCACAAATTGCTATCTTGATTATGATGAAAAAGGAAAACTTGTTGATGAAACTAAATATAGAGGGCTTATTGGTTCTTTACTATATCTAACAGTAAGTAGACCTGACATTATGTTTAGTGTTTGTATGTGTGCCAGGTTTCAATCTGCACCAAAAGAATCTCATCTTACTGCTGCAAAAAGGATCCTCAAATATCTCAAAGGAACTGTAAATGTTGGGTTATGGTATCCTGGTGAGTCCAAACTAAATTTAATTGGATACTCTGACTCAGATTTTTCAGGATGTAAGCTTGATAGGAAAAGTACAGTGGCACCTGTCATCTCCTTGGAAGTAGTCTAATCTCATGGCATAGTAAAAAGCAATCATGTGTTGCCCTTTCTACAGCCGAAGCTGAGTACATTGCAGCTGGAAGTTGTTGTGCTCAATCTCTTTGGATCAAACAATAGCTTGAGGATTATGGTTTAATTCTCAAAAAAATTCCTCTTTTATGTGATAATACTAGTGCCATTATGTTAACTAAAAATCCAATTCAACATTCTAGGACAAAACATATAGAAATTAGACATCGTTTCATTAGATATCATGTTTTGAAAGGTGATTGTGAAATTTTCTTTATAGAAACTGAAAAACAACTAGTAGATATTTTTACAAAACCTCTTGCTTGTGATCGATTTTACAAAATACGCACTGAATTAGGCATTTTAGATGCATCCAACATTACTTAATTTTCAAAATCTGGTTGTTTTAATCAATAAAAACAAGCTTTCAATCGATTAAAAGCACTTATACAACATTTTTCATACTGTTTTAATTGATTAAATGTCGATTTAATCGATTAAATGAACTTAAGTTTCTAGATTTCTAATTTCATCACTGTTTTAATCGATTAAAACAATATTTTAATCGATTAAAACCAGTAACAGAAACATTTTAATCGATTTTGTCCTGTTCTTAATCGATTATTACTCTGGAAAGAAAAATTAAAGGCTTTAGTTAATGGTTGTTCTTGTAACATGCTACTAAAGCATGGTTCCCTTATCTTTACATGTGTTAATTGTATTCATTACAAACGTGTTAATGAAGATAAGTTTGAATCAACTTTGATTGGTCTTTATATGAGTAATGTATCTTGTTCAAATTTTTTACTGTTTAAAAAAAAAAAACTAAATTTTGATACATACCATGCGTAGTATTTGTTTCGTTCCTCTGTTCCCTATTTTTTATGAAGTCAAAAGGGGGAGAAATAATTGCTTTGCTTTTAATATTGATTTTCCTTATTTAGGGGGAGTAGTAATATAGGGGGAGAAATGGGAAAATGATTAATTTTTGAATACTCACTAATCTATATATTCAAGTGACTTCTTCTGCAGAGATATTATTCAAAGAGGTTTTTGTCTTCATCAAAGAGGGGGAGACTGAAAGTGATGAAGATTTTATTGAATTACTTTAGCAAAGATCTTGTTTATTTGATGAAGTAAAAAATGAAGTCAAAGGCTACTATGCTGCAGTCAAAGGTCACTTAGATAAAAGGGTATAATCATTACTTAGGTATAATCATTTTTATCTCTTTGCAAATGCCTCTAAAACGTGTTTAAACTGTTAAAAAAAAGTATTTTGTTAAAAGGTTTTTAAGTAACTATTTTAACTAATAGTATATGAGCTTTATCAACTAAAATGTTCTTAACACTTTTGTAATAGGTTTTTAACTGATATGTTTTCAAAATAATCCATTGTTTTCATTAGAAGGATTTTTGAAAACCTTCTGCCAGTATTTTTAACTGATATAGAATTGATATAATCGATTAAAATGACTTAGAATATTTTGGAAAGTGTTCTGGCAGAATTTTAATCGATACAAACTCGAAATAATCGATTAAAATAACTTGAAGTGTTTTGAAAGTTGTTATGTCAGTATTTTAATCGATACAAATGCGAAATAATCGATTAAAACAACTAAGAGGTTTTTCCAGAATGTTTTAATCGATTAAAACAAGCATGCTATCAATTAAAATAACTTAGAAAGTTTTATGAAATCTTTTGGCAGAATTCTAATCGATTAAAATGCGTTTCAATCAATTAAAATAACTAAGTAAACTTTTTCCAAAGTGTTTTAATCGATTAAAACAGATTATTATCGCTTAAAATCACTTAGAAAATTTTATGAGAATTTTTAGCAAGTACTTTAATCGATTGAAAGACGAAACAATCGATTAAAACAATTTGAAAGATTTTTTACAAAGAGTTTTAATTGATATAAACGTTGTCGTATTAGTTAAAACAAATATGGAAAATAATCAAGAACATTTTAATAGATTAAAGGAAGTTTTAACAGATTAAAACAAGACTTTTAATAGATTAAAAGATTATTTTAACAGATTAAATAAACCAGCAGTTTGGAAAAACTTCTATATAAACAGAATTGCTTGAACCTTTTGAAACACATCTTTTGGCAATCAATCAAGCAATCATAAGTGCTACTTTCAAGAGAGAATCGCGCTAGTTTTGTGAAGTTCTTAGAAGTTCTTTCTTGAGACAATATTTGCATTCTTTTGGTGAAGAAACTCATTTTGCAGAGCTGCATAAACCTGGTTTGGGTGTTCTATTTTCTTCTCTTTGTTTCTTTACTTTTCTTTTCTGTACTATGGGTGCCTGGAAGTGTGGGCACTGGTTTTTGTGGTTGGAATTTGGCTGCAGGGTTGTTCAAGAACTGGAAATTGGTTCTTGGTGAAGGTTTAGGTGCAAGGACTGGAATTTTTGTTCTTGTGGTAGATTGAGTGTGGGATTGAAGTTGTAATCTGTAAAACGTTCAATCTAGTGGAACCCAGCTGGAATTTGGCTGGAAACTGGACGTGGCCTTAGGATTAGGTGAACCAGTATAAATCTTGGTTGTATCTTTCTAAACCTTTCTCTCTTTAACTCTGTCACTGCCTTTACTTTGTTCGTTTGATTCAAGAATTGGTCAGAATACTTAATCTTTGAAATAGATAATCTGTAAAACTCGAAAATCTTTTAAAGATCAATTCACCCCCCCTCTTGATCTTAGCCTACATTTCTAACAAGGGTAAGTACTCATCAGAATCTAGAAAAAGCGGATTCATACCTGGTGCGGGTAGGTACCCACAAGAGCCTTGCAGAACGGGGCTCGTACCGGGTGAGGGTAAGTACTCATCAGAATCTAGCAAAAGCGGATTCATACCTGGTGGGGGTAGGTACCCACAAGAGCCTTGCTGAACGGGGCTCGTACCGGGTGAGGGTATGTACTCATTAGAATCTAGCAAAAGCGGATTCATACCTAGTGGGGGTAGGTACCCACAAGAGCCTTGCAGAACGGGGCTCGTTAAGAGTTTAGCAAATGCGGACTCATAACTGGTGGGGGTAGGTACCCACAAGAGCTTAGCAAATGCGGGCTCGTACCGGGTGAGGGTAAGTACTCATCAGAATCTAGCAAAAGCGGATTCATACCTGGTGGGGGTAGGTACCCACAAGAGCCTTGCAGAACGGGGTGTTGAACATACAAGGACTTGATGTTGAACTTACATGGACAAGAAGCTTGTTGATTTTGATGATGATTCAAGAACAAAGAACTTAGAGAGTTGAAGACTTGTATTATTGTGTAATAAGTCTGTTTTGATGAGTTTGAGTATGTAATATTAGAGTCTAACATAGCTGGTACATAGTCTACTCTTTAGAAGCTTCAAAAACTCATATTTATAAAAAAGTCTCGGGTTTAATCGATTAAAACACCAAATAATCAATTATCATAGTGAGAAAAACCATTTTCTGTATTAGCTCACTGTGTTAATCGATTAACATGACACTTAATCGATTAAACCAGTGCGTGTTGGGGTTCTGTTGCTTTTGGCTCTGTAATAATCGATTAACACTTCATTTAATCAATTATTTCAGTCATATTTGGATTTTAAACTTCAAATTAAACCTACTTTCGAAAACCCTAATCCCAATACTCCAAGTTCTGAAAATCCCCAATTCCCAAACCCTAATTCATCTACTTAAGGTTCTCTAAGGATCTCAGAAAAGAGAACAACCTTTTTCAAACAAAAGTTAAGTGCTGTGAGTGTCAGAGAACTGTTTGTTGGAGGAAAAAGGGGCTTTTGGAACCTGGTGAGGGCTAGAAGTGATAAGAATCACTAAGTGGAGTTCTTAGTGGATTGTGTGTTGTGTTGTCTCTAGGGAAAGTTGTTCTTCATCTCTTGTGGGTTTCAAGAGGTGTTTTCTTTACTTTATCTTTTCAATTGTTATCTGTTTGTAACAACTTTGATTACAGTGACAACGTTAATCCTCTGTTTGAGTGATTAGCAACTGGACGTAGGGTCTTTTGATCCGAACCAGTATAAATCTCCTGTGTAAGACTCTATCTCTATTCTATTTACATTTACACAACATTTTAATCGGTAAAATTTGGGGAAAATTTTTAAAACCTAATTTTTGTTAAGAAACCAATTCCCCCCCTCTTGGTTTTTGTCCATTTACGCGAACATTCCGCTGCGCGATTCCACCAAGTGGTATCAGAGCTTGCTTTGATAATCATTTAAACTTTTTGAAAATGGCCAGACAAAATCAAACTTTTGCCGAAGGTGCGTCTATCAATAGATCCCCACTTTTTGCGGGTCAAAATTATCCTTTCTAGAAAGTAAGAATGCAAATCTTTTTAGAGTTTGTTGATAGAGGCGTTTGGGACGCTATTTTAAACGGTCCCTATATTCCTAAAGTTACTGAGAACGGTGTAGACATTCCTAAACCTTTTTCTATATGGACAACAGAGGAAAATAGAAAAAGCGCAATTTGACGTTAGGGCTAGAAATATTATTTCATCTGCTTTAACCCTTGACGAGTTTTACAGGATCTCTATTTGTAAAAGTGCTCAAGAGATGTGGGAAATGCTAAGAGTGACCCACGAAGGTACCGATGACGTTAAGAGAGCACGGAAAAATTCCCTAATCCAAGAAAACGAGATGTTCCGGATGCAACAAGGTGAAACGATATTTGACGTTCAAAAGCGTTTCACTCATATTGTGAACCATCTCACCGGATTAGGTAAAATCTTTGATGTTGATGAATTGAATGTTAAAATCTTAAAATCTTTGGATAGGAAATGGCAACCTAAGGTGACGACCATCTCAGAGTCACAAAACCTTGCCACAATGTCTATGGTAGCGCTCTTTGGAAAGTTAAGAGAGCATGAACTAGAGCTAGGAAGGCTAAATGATGAGGAAGGTCAATATCAAAAGAAGAACTTAGCCTTCAAAACTGAAATTCCCAAAGGAAAGAATAAAAAGGAAGAAGAAGACTCTGAGAACGAAGAAGAAGAATTCAGTCTTATGATAAAGAAGTTTACAAAATTCATGAAAGCCAAAGGAAGACATCCATTCAAAGGTAAAGGAAAGGTAAGAGAAAATTCTTCTGTAAATATCAAATGTTATGGTTGTGGTGAAGCAGGACATATGAAGACCGAATGTCCAAACAAGAAAAACGAAGAAATCAAAGACAAAAAGTCTTTCAAGAAGAAAGCTTACATAGCTTGGGACAATAGTGATTCAAGCTCGGAATCAAGTGACTCGGAAATCAAAGCAAATATTTGTCTAATGGAAAATGACAACATATCTTCCGACTTTGAGGTAAGTGATTCCGACTCATCTTCTAGTGATGATGAAAATAACCTTGATGAACTGCAAAATGCATACAATGAATTGTTTAGTGACTTTAAGGACTTGAAAAATGAATATAAAGTTGTGAAAAAAAGTTTAAGTAGATCCGAAAAGGAGGTTGACTCATTAAAAACGAAAATCACATGCTTAGAGGAAAAGGAAACCTTAGAAACGAAAATTGTATGTTTAGATGAGAATGATGATAAGAACTTAGCATTTGCATCATGTAAAGAGTATGAATATGACATAGATATACTTAATCATTTGCTAGATAAAGCCGAAAAGGAGATAAGTGACTTTAAGAAGGATAAAGTTGTTATAGGTCAAAATAGTGTAAATCATCAAGTTCCTTTGAAAAAGCCTAAAATGAAAAATAAAAGAGTATGGGTAGAAAAAGGAACTAGAGCATTTATTGTTAGAAATACATCATATTCAAAAGCTACATCTAAAACATGTTTTTATTGTATGAAACATGGTCATACTTCAAATAGATGTAAAGTCAAACATTTTGGTGTTCCTAAAGGAAAATACATTTGGGTTCCTATTGTTAAATGACTTGTTTATCTCTAACCCCAAGGACCCAAAAGTTATGGGGACCTAAGTTTACCATGTTCTTGTTTTGTAGGAAACTTCCAAATCAAAGAAGTCTATGTGGTATCTTGATAGCAGATGCTCAAAGCATATGACTGGTGATAAAATGAAATTTGTGAGTTTTAAAGCTAAATAACAAGGATATGTAACTTATGGGGACAACAACAGAGGGAAGATTCTTGGAATTGGAAATATAGGTGGTGCAAACACTTTGGAGATTAAGGATGTGCTTCTTGTTGATGGGCTAAAGAATAATCTCCTTAGTATAAGTCGCTATGTGACAAAGGATTTAAGGTAATATTTGAAAGTAAATTTTGCACCATACATTTGATAGATTCCGAAAATGTAGCATTAAAAGGCATTAGGCATAATAACATATACTTGATTGATTTGGATTGTTTACATGATTCTAGTATAACATGCTTAGTTGCTAAGGAAGAGAACCCATGGTTATGGCATAAGAGAGCGGCTCATATAGATATGCATCATTCGAACAAATTGATTTCAAAAGACTTAGTTATTGGTTTTCCTAAATTAAAATTTGAAAAAGATAGATTATGTGATGCATTTCAAAAAGGTAAACAAGTAAAATCATCATTTAAATCAAAGAATGTTATTTCCACTTCAAAACCCCTAGAATTATTACATTTAAACTTATTTGGTCCTTCTAGGATAAAAAGTTTTGGTGGAAATTATTATGGTCTTGTGATTATTGATGATTATTCTAGATATACTTGGACATTTTTCTTAACAATGAAAAGTGAAGCTTTTAAGGTCTTTAGAAAGTTTGCAAAGAAAATTCAAAATGAGAAAGACTTAAGAATTAAAGTTTTAAGAAGTGACCATGGTGGTGAGTTTCAAATCAAGCAACTTAAAGATGGCATCTTAAAGATGGCAACTTAAAAATATTGTAGAATTAAAGTTGCTTGATGGGAGAATTGACATTCTTCCTTGGACTTCAAATCAAGCAACTTAAAGATGGCATCTTTTTCTCTCAAACAAAATACTGCAAAGAGATACTCAAAAAATTTGGAATGGCCACTTCAAAGGAAGCTAACACACCCATGGGAACTTCATGCTATTTAGACAAGGATGAATCAGGTTTGGAAATTAATCAATCTATGTATAGAGGTATGATAGGTTCACTGTTATACTTAACTGCAAGTAGACCTGATATTATGCATTCTGTCTGTGTGTGTGCTAGATTTCAGGCATGTCCAAAAGAATCTCACCTAATTGTAGTAAAACAAATTTTAAAATATTTAAAAGGAACTACTGGTTTTGGGTTATGGTATCCATCTGAAGCTTGTACTAGTTTAATAGGTTATTTTGATGTTGATTATGGTGGATGCAAAATAGATAGAAAGAGTACTAGTGGGACATGTCATTTGTTAGGTTCATCATTAATGTCTTGACACTCTAAGAAACAGGCATGTGTTGCTTTATCCACCACTGAAGCTGAATATATTGCAGCTGGTAATTGTTGTGCTCAAATTTTGTGGATGAAACAACAACTAGAAGATTATAGTATATTTCTAAATGACATTCCTTTGATGTGTGATAATACGAGTGCAATCAATCTTACTAAGAATCCAGTGATGCATTCTAGGACTAAGCATATAGAAATTAGACATCATTTTTTGAGAGATCATATAAGCAAAGGAAACTGTAAAATTGAGTATGTTGATACAAAGCATCAATTAGCAGATATTTTTACTAAGCCTATACCCAAGGATAGATTCTATGATCTTAGAAGAGACTTAGGGATATTAGAAATAGCTTAAATTTTGCTTAATTAGACAGTTTTTGGATGGTTGTAATGTTATAATTCATTATGTAGGATGTTAATAGATTATCATTGTCGCCGCCGTCCATTCCGACGTCCAGGGACATCTCGAACGTTTATGCGAGCGGTCACGAAAAGATGGTTTAGACTCGCGTTTTATGTTAAAATTATGTCCATTGCTTCCGAGGTGCTCAACAACTGAACTATCCTCTAATAAAAGCAAGGTTTTCGAATAGGGGTTCTTATGGAGTCGCCACCAATGTTTTGACCATAAACATTGGAAAAGGATAAAAAGGCGTTGATTTTAATAAAAACCAAACTTGGCCATTATAACCAGAGTTAGGTAAGGGAGTTAGTTACGTGTGGGGAAGGTGTTAGCACCCCACAACGCCCCTTTCGGGTTCCCTATGATGGATTAATTAATTAAGTTAAGATTACGAGAAATTATGCTATTACCCTATTTTATTTATACAGTATTTAAAATGGCTATCTACATGGTTTTATTTTACATTGCATACAGAAAGCAATAAATAAGACAATAAAAGAGAAGAGAATTTGAAAAGAACCTCCGTAGCAAGCTTTGTATTGCAAATCTTTAATCGTAAGGATGCGTTTTGGCAATCCCTCGCTCTACAAAGACTCTCCTCTCTGAATACAAGATCGACTCGACTAAATTTTTATAGAAGAATCGAATGCTGGAATATAATTCCTTAACTGATTGTTACCTTATTAAGGCAATCAGAGAGTTCATTCGAAGTAGGAAGAGAAGACAAGTACTGGAGTTGTCTGGTGTGTGAAACAGTGGCAAATGAGCCTCCTATTTATAGTTTTTCGCAGCTTGGCAATTTGGGACGGCCATTTGGGTTGGGACGACCGTCTGGGTTGGGACGACCATCCCAATTGAATTTTTTACACTTGGGGTTACCTCTTGAAGAGTGAGGCGGGAAGTCTCACTTGGGACGGCCGTCCCACATGGCCAGGGTAGCTTGGGACGGTCGTCTCGACTTTGGGACGGCTGTCTCAACCTGTTTTTGCCAGCTTTTGTGTTCTGGGACCCCTGGGAAGCTTTCCTTTCTTCATTCGGACGTCGGTTGATGCCGATAGACGCTTGTTGAAGCTTTATCTTCATATAGGAAGTCTTCTTGGCCTTTATTGAGATGTCAGACAAGCTTTGCCTTGTTGTAGGAAGTCTCCTTAGCCTTTATTGAGAGACCGGGCAAAATTAGGGGTCTACAGCTGCCCCCCTTCACCTGCCTAGCTAATTTGTTTAATATGCCGACAAAATTAGTTGGTAGGGGAAGGAGTTAACCCTTTTGCCCGGTTATCCTGCGGATGCTTCTTTGCTGATCCTCCGGATGATAAATATTTTTGATAAGTACCAACCCCTATCTGGTTTGAGCCTTACTTTATAAGGCTATGGTGAGTACTAACCCTCACCCGATATGAGTCTGCATTTCACTAGACTCTTGTGGGTACCTACCCCCACTAGGTATGAACCTTGTTTTTGCAAAGGTTTGGTGAGTACCTACCCTCACCTGGTATGAGTTCGCATTTTGCTAAACTCCTATGGGTACTTACTTCCGAGGTGCTCAACACTTGAACTATCCTCTAATAGAAGCAAGGTATTTGCAACCCATTTTTGTAATGCTTAGGTGAGTATTTTACTCCACCTAATGCATTCTGCTAAGTTTTGATGAGTACCTACCCTCATCCGGTACAAACCTTATTTTATAAGGCTTTGGTGGGTACCTACCCCCACCTGGTACGAATCTGCATTTTGCTAGATTCTGATGAGTAACTACCCTCATCCGGTATAAACCTTATTTTATAAGGTTCTGGTGGGTACCTACCCCCACCCGGTACAAATCTGCATTTTGCTAGATTCTGATGAGTACCTACCCTCATCCGGTATAAACCTTATTTTATAAGACTTTGGTGAGTACCTACCCTCCCCTGGTACGAATCTGAACTTTTTCTAGATTCTGATGAGTACCTACCCTCATCCGGTATAAACCTTATTTTATAAGGCTTTGGTGAGTACCTACCCTCACCTGGTACGAACCCTATTCTATAAGGCTCTTGTGGGTACCTACCCCCACCTGGTACGAACCCTATTCTATAAGGCTCTTGTGGGTACCTACCCCCACCTAGTAGGAACCCTATTCTATAAGGCTCTTGTGGGTACTTACCCCCACCTGGTACGAACCCTATTCTATAAGGCTCTTGTGGGTACCTACCCCCACCTGGTACGAACCCTATTGTATAAGGCTCTTATGGGTACCTACCCCCACCTGGTACGAACCCTATTCTATAAGGCTCTTGTGGGTACCTACCCCCACCTGGTACAAACCCTATTCTATAAGGCTCTTGTGGGTACCTACCCCACCTGGTACGAACCCTATTCTATAAGGCTCTGATGGGTACCTACCCCCACCCGGTATGAACCCTATTCTATAAGGCTCTTGTGGGTATCTACCCCCACCAGGTACAAACCCTATTCTATAAGGCTCTGATGGGTACCTACCCCCACCCGGTACGAACCCTATTCTATAAGGCTCTTGTGGGTACCTACCCCCACCTGGTACGAACCCTATTCTATAAGGCTCTTGTGGGTACCTACCCCCACCTGGTACAAACCATATTCTATAAGGCTCTTGTGGGTACCTACCCCCACCTGGTACGAACCCTATTCTATAAGGCTCTGATGGGTACCTACCCCCACTCGGTATGAACCCTATTCTATACAGCTCTTGTGGGTATCTACCCCCACCTGGTACGAACCCTATTCTATAAGGCTCTGATGAGTAACTACCCTCACCCGGTACGAACCCTATTCTATAAGGCTCTTGTGGGTATCTACCCCCACCTGGTACGAACCCTATTCTATAAGGCTCTGATGGGTACCTACCCCCACCCGGTACGAACCCTATTCTATAAGGCTCTTGTGGGTACCTACCCCCACCTGGTACAAACCCTATTCTAAAGCTCTTGTGGGTACCTACCCCCACCTGGTACGAACCCTATTCTATAAGGCTCTTGTAGGTACCTACCCCCACCTGGTACGAACCCTATTCTATAAGGCTCTGATGGGTACCTACCCCCACCCGGTACGAACCCTATTCTATAAGGCTCTTGTGGGTATCTACCCCCACCTGGTACGAACCCTATTCTATAAGGCTCTGATGGGTACCTACCCCCACCCGGTACAAACCCTATTCTATAAGGCTCTTGGGATTGTCTTATTTTCGGCATTCGGTCTTTTGATTGATGAGTACAAACCCTCATCCGGTTTTTGGAGATGTGTTGGCGGCTTATTGTCTTTGATCATGTGCCTATTCCGTAGGGAGTGATTGATCTTTCTTTTTGACTTTTCTGTTTTAGTCATCCAGTTTTACCGGGGATTTTCTTTGTTTTTGGCTTTTTCATTTAGCCATCCGGCTTTGCCGTGGATTCTTTGTTTTTGGCTTTTCTTTTGAGCCATCCGGTCTTGCCGTGGATTCTTTGTTTTTGGCTTTTCTTTTGAGCCATCCGATCTTGCCGCGGATTCTTTGCTGGTTGCCTCTTATTTAGGCGGGAATCCACTGGGGATTTGTTGATTTTTGTTTGGTTGTGCCTCTTGATTAGGCGGATGCTTTTTTTGGAGGCTTTGTGCTTGTATTGCCTCTTGCATAGGTTGATTTCCCGTTTCTTGGGGATATTGGCTTTTTGCTTGCCTTAGGAAGAGGCTTTCTTGAGAGTGAAGGCTTTGCATTTCACTGGGGATATCCATATTGGGCGTTACAGGTGATTAACTCCCTGAGGATATGAATTTGTATTTTGCTTTTTGCTAGCAGGCTTGCTGGGGATTTTTTTTTTTGGAGGTCTGCTGGGGATTTGATCGTTTTCCCGGAGATCTATTTTGACTTGCCCCCTAAGGAGGAATGGAGTTTTTGACTCCTTATTGGATGCTTTTGTTTGAGCTGGCTTTTCCTATGCTCTTATTCCACTGGGGAATGAGTTTTTATCTTTTTCTCGCGATTTGTATCTCTTTTTCGCGATTTGGCTTTTACATATGTGCACCTTTTTATGCACATTGGCTTTTTCTTGGGATGAAAAGATATTTTTCTTTCTCTTTTCTTTTTTAGCGATCCCTGGGGAATTTTTTTTTCTTTACTTCTTGGAGATCCAATTTTATGATGGAGTCTTGGCTCCTGGTCTTGTGAAGCTCCTATTTGAGCTGGATGAAGAGATTTTCTTCTTTTTGTCTTTTTTATTGCCCCCTGGTTATATGGAGGACTTATCTCCGTATTTTCTTTGATGAACTCTTGTGTAGTCCTTATACTCCTTTGGGGAATGAAACGGAGATTCTGGATGAATTTGCTTGATGACTCATGTGGTGGTGCCGTTGAGTCGTGAGGTAGTCTTTTTTGTTTTGCCTATGGAGTAGGCAAGGATCCTCTTGGGGATGATCAAGCCTTTCCGTTGGCTTTTTCATATTGATGACTTCCTTTTCCTTCTTGGATGGAAGGTTAGAGCTGGTTTTCCTGAAGCTCTTTATTCTGCTGAAATGGTTTTAATTTCGCCTTTCGCGTTTTTGATTTTTCTATGGAGACTGGATTCTGGCGCCTCCTGTTTTCAATCACAAGTATGGAGACTATCCTCCTTATATGCATGTTTATTATTCTTGTTTGAAGAAAATTATTTTTTCTTGATTTTGACAAAGTCGTATTATGCAACTACTTTGTGTGTGGATGTTCTAAATGCAATCTATTGTTTATTTATTTTTGATGCATTTAGAAAGTAACTGGCCTTCTCCCGTTGGCTTCTTATGAATACGCCGATGGGCTCCCTTTATGACCATGATGATGGGCTCCTTCTTCATGATGACGGGCTCCTCTTTTATTCATCTTTTGGTTTTGGCCCTATCTTTTGCCTAGACCGCCCTTTACGGGTTTTCGATCTAGCGGGCTGCCTTAATTTTTTTTGCCTAGATATCTTAGGGGGATTTTGCCTTATCTTTTGCCTAGATCGTCTTTTTGGGGTTTGCGATCTAGCAGGCTACCCTAGTCTTTTCCTAAGAATATACTAGCAAGCATTTATTATTTTCTTATTTTTTTATGCTTCCTTTTTTTAGATGCATGCTTGATCTTTGATTAAAAGTCTTTGCGCATATTTATGATTTATCAATAAAGAGGCATTTCCATAATATTTGGTCAAGAGAAAGGAAATGAAAAGGAATTTTATTGATAAATGAGCAAAAGTTTATTTTTTTTATAGAAGGATTTCGAAAGGTATTTAGAAGAATGGGTGGTCAGGGTTGGCTATACTGTATAGGCTTAAACAGTCATGTCCATGATATTTGCCCCCTCGTTCTCCTAATTACTTCAGTTGAGATGCCTGAAGTCAGAGTGAAGACTATGCAGACTGCTTGCTTCTGGAAGAATGTTACCTTAGCCGCCTTTCGATTTTCGACTGAGGTAACCATTGCTCTTAGTGATTTTTTTTTTTTTACCTCTACTTTTTGCCTAGGACGTATCCTAGCAAGGGATATAGACCCTATCTTTTGCCCAGGGATGCCCTTTGCGGGTTTTCATTCCTGACGGGTCATGAGCAATGTCTTCAAGCATAATACTTCTTCACCGCATCAGAATTGATCGGGTGTCGAAGTTCCTCTCCATCCATATTAGTGAGGATTGTCGCCGCCTCCCCGAAAACGGGGGCGTGGTCGGAGCGACGCGATGGTTTTTTCGACCCTCTTTGATTTTCGCGTTTTTTATTGGTGGTTACAACGTCCTTAGGTTGTCCGATAACCGGGATAACCTAGAGACGAGGTTTTCAAAAGTATCCCTGAGTTGTCTGATAACCGGGCTAACCCAGGGATTTATTTAGTTTGGGTTCTATGGAGTCGCCACCGATATTTTTACCATAAACATCTGAAAAGGGGTTTAAAAAGGCGTTGGTTTTCGAAAACCAACTTGGTCATTAGAACCAGAGTTGGGTAAGGGAGTTAGTTACGTGTAAAGGAAGTATTAGTTCCTTTACGACGCCCCTTTCGGGTTCCCTATGATAGGCCGGCTAATTTGAATAAATAATTAAACTGGAAAATAGCGCTTTTACCCTTTTATTATGCGGTATTTAGATATATGACTACATGGCCCTAGCTTCTATTGTGTAATTTAAATAGTAGTAAAAAGTAGAGAGTGAGGATATGCACCTCCAAAGCAAGCTTTATATATTAAAAAGAGAGGGTGCGTTTTGGCAACCCTTCACTCTACAACTCTCAGAAACTCCAGAAATGCCTTGGAGGGATTCTAAAGAAGATTTAGAACGCTCAGCTTATGCCTAAAGATGCTCAGAAACTCCGGAAATGCCTCGGAGGGATTCTTAGAGAGAGAAATTCTAGAGAGAAGGGAGAGCTATGCTGATTTTGTGTGGAAATGAAGGGGGGAGGACCCCTATTTATAGTTTTTCGCGCCTGACAGGTCGAGACCGTCGTTCTCGTCTGACAAGGTCGAGACCGCCGTCTGGAAAATCCAGACCGCCGTCTCGACCTTTGCAGGAATCGAGACCTCCGTCTGGAAAATCCAGACCGCCGTCTCGACTTTGCAAGAGTTGAGACCGCCGTCTGGAAAATCCAGACCGCCGTCTCGACCTTTGCACGAATCGAGACCGCCGTCTGGAAAATCGAGACGGTGGTCTCCTCCTGGCGCTGAGACGAGACGGCGGTCTGGTCCTTCCAGACGGCGGTCTCGTCCCTTCAGGGCGAGAAACTTTATTTTCGGGCCAAAAAACCTTCCTATCTTGGTACGGGAGCCTAATAGTCTCTCCTAATGACTTGTTAAGCTTCGGCCGTCTTCAAATAGGACGCTTTCTGACTTTATTTGGAGGCCGGGCAAGATTTGGGGTCTACAGCTGCCCCCCCTTTACCCGACCAGTCGACTGCTAGCCTTTTGTGCTGAGGTGATCGACTGGAGGGTAAAGGAGTTGACCCTCTTGCCCGGTTACCCTTCGGATGTACCGTCTTGTGGCAGATGATCCTCTGGGGAGATGTGGTATTGTGCACCTCTGAGATACTACTTCTGACGTAGCCGATCCCTTTGGTTGACACGTGGTAGAACCTCCGGATACTACTTCTGACGTAGTCGATCCTTCGGTTGATGGGTATGAACCCCCCCATCAGGCTGGTAATTGCAGTCCGTTGTGTGGGACTGGATGGGTATGAACCCCCCATCAGGCTGGTACGGTCCGTTGTGTGGGACCGGATGGGTATGATCCCCCCATCAGGGTGGTACAGTCCATTGTGTGGGATCGGATGGGTATGATCCCCCCATCAGGGTGGTACGGTCCGTTGTGTGGGACCGGATGGGTATGATTCCCCCCATCAGGGTGGTAGAGGCGGCTTACAGTTCAGGTGGCCCATGCGCCGTCTTCCTGGAGAGTGATTTTTGTGTTTTGTAGTTGTTTTGGGATTTCTTGAATGTTCATCCGGGCTGCGCCGGGGATTTTTGGTTGTCCATCCAGCTTTGTTGGTTGCTGGGGATTTCTTTGCTTTTGATTTTTTTATGGTGATCCTCCGACTCTTGCTGGTTAGTCGGGTTCTTTTCTTTTTGTGTTCGTCTTTTGGTAGTCGATTTTTATCGGTGCTGGTTTAATCCTGCCTTTTTTCGCGGTTTCATCTCTTTTTTCTCGCGATTTTGGATTCTGGCTTTTTATTGAGCGTGTGCCTTTTTCTTTTTTAAGCTTCTTTTTTTTTTGTGTTACGCTGGCTTTTGCAAAAGAAGGCAAAGGGTGCGGAAAATAAAATTTTATTCATAGAAAATTTTATTACAGCGACTTTTTATTTAAACCAGTACAGTCCCTAAGAGTCATCATCATCAAAAGGAGTGCGGTGGGGTAAATGTTTATACATGTGGTAGCGGAAGTCGGTTTGTTCCTGGATTTCGTCGTTGTAATCCTCCTGGAACGCCGCCCACTCCTGTCGCATCCTCTGCTGCTCTTGGCGGATCTCGTTTTGGCCTTCTTGAAGGGCCTGTTGGCGCACGTCTTGGTCCTGCCGCCATTGGGTCTGTTGCTCTTGCCATATCGCCATTTGGCCGAGCTGCTGGCTCAGGTCGTCCATGTGTTGGTGGAGGCCGCCAAAGTCCTCCGTGTATGGTGGTGGTTGTTGCTGTTGCTGCTGCTGCTGCTGTTGCTGGGAGCTGGGAGATATGGGTGCGTCCTGCATCGCCACTATTCCCTGGAGGTCCAGCTCAAAGTCCAGGGTGGGATGCAGGGCGAGCTGACTTCCCCGGCGTATCAGCATCCCCATGCTGACCAGCATTGGCCCGTTGATGGGTTCGGGTCGTAGATTGCGGGACAGCTCTTCCCGGCCGGGGCACCCCATTCTCTCTGCTAGAGGGGTGATGAGAGGAGCCACAAGGATGGCCCCTGTGGATCTACTCCCAAAGTCCTTCAGGGCCCTCAGGAGGAAGTACCCAGGATTGCAGCGCCGTCTCTGGTGCATGCAAAAGAGGGCAAAGAGGTCAGGGAGGGATACCTTCCCCTGACTCTCTTTCCTGGCATGGATGGTGCCTGCCAGCAGCTTGTGGCAGATGCGGAGTGGTGGGGGGAGTGCAGACCCCCTCATCAATGAAGGCAATGTGGTGGCCCCAGTGAGCTCATGCCACATCTTAGCAGCGGTGAGGTTGGTGGGCCTAGAGCAAATGGCCTCACGGTACTCCCGAGTTAACGCTGCCTCGGGCCGGATGAATCCAATGGAAACATTGAATTCCTCCAAAGTGGTAGTGTGGTATTGCCCACCCATAAAATAATTGACCATTTTGGTGGGCTGCATTCCCGAGGCCATGGAGGGGATCTCAACGAGAGAGACCGAGGCCAGGAATTCGAGTACCGCCTGCGGGTACACATGAATGGGGGGAGGCTGTAGCAGAAAGCCCCACCCGATGTTATCGATGTGCGTTCGGACGTCTTCCTCCCATCCGAATTCGGCCAAGACGCCGAAGTCCAGTGTCAGCAGTGAGTGCCACTGGTAATTTCTGAGGTTGTCCAGGCGGGCCTGGTGTTGTGGTTGGAGTTGAGAAGGGTCTGAGGGTGGCGGTGGTGCTGAACTGCTAGCACCAGCGGTGGCCCTTCTCTTCCTGGAGCCGCCTCTACTGAACATCTTGGGGCAGGGGAGGCTTGGAGTAGTAGAATGGGAGTTTTGGAGGCTCTGGAGGCTTAGGAGGCAAGGATAGTTGTGAGGAAACCCCCCAAGCGCGCCCCTTTTATATAGAATTTTTTTCAGGTCGAGACCGCCGTCTGGGAAGTCGAGATGGCGGTCTTGTTTTGCCAACAGATCGAGACGGCGGTCTCGATAACCCAGACGGCGGTCTCGACTTTGCCTAAGTGGAGACGGCGGTGCTGGTTTCTCGAGACGGCGGTCTCGATTT